>MJUU01048577.1:31977-53864 GCA_002080025.1 Modiolus philippinarum | reverse complement strand
AAGATGCTATTAATAGTCCCATAGATTTACCCTCTCAGATATCTCATGGTGAACGTGTTCTAAAGTTTGCTCGGAGTAAAGTTAATTATGTCTATGGTATTGGGTTATACATTTCCCCAAGTGATATGAGATTACAAATTGGAACAATTGTTGGTTATAACAACAAAATTGTAATCGCAACAAAAGATCAAAAACAAGGCTTTAATGATGATATAAATAATAAACATTTTTCTCATTCTTTAGATAAATTAGATGGAACAAAAACAAAAAAAAATATTTACCAGAACTTGTTCATGATATTCCAAAACCTTCTAATAAATTTGTTCAAGATAAACCGAATATAGAACATGAAGAAAATAAACAAGCAATATTATTTGGAAGTGTTGTATTAGGTATTGTAGGAATAATCATTTATAAGATTTATTAATTAAATTTTATTTCTTTAAAAATGAAGAGAGAAGAATTTGAAAGATTGTTAAAAAAACAAAAAGATTACAACACACAAAAATGGACCGACTTAAACAAAATTACTGATTATAAATATGTTAATACAAGTTTTGGTAAGAGGGTAATTTTATCTGTCGAAAATAATGGTGAAGTTTGGTGTCCTTCTCACCTCGCTGAAAAAATTGAAAACGAAGATACTCCTTTTTATGTAAGACCACTCGGTTTGAAAAAATGTAAAAATAATAAAAAAAATAAATATCATGCTTATGATTTAGTATTTCCAAAATAAGAAAAAAACTAATGCTTAAATAATGCTTAAGTAATGCTTAAGTAATGTTTAAGAAATGCTTAAGAAATGCTTAAATTATGCTTAAGTTATAAAGCCAAAAAGAAATAGCAATAAAAATCAATGTTATTAGAAATACTAACAATTATAACAAATACTGCAGTTTTGTCATTAGTTGGTTATTTTGTATTTAGTTTTTTTAAACTTAAAAATAAAATATATAAAATGAGTGTTGAAGAAATTTCAAATGAACATAATATTGAAAACATAGATTTTGATTCGAACGGATGTGATAATGACAAACAAGAAAAAAAAACGTGAAAGATTATCAGCCGTTGCTGCTGGTGGGGGTAGTAAGCAATATCTGGGTAAAGAATTACAATTGTCAGAAATTGATACAATGACACCAGAACAAATACATAAATTATATTGTAAATATGAAGCAAGATTAGGAGCTAGTATGACCAAGACATTAGGAAACTCTTTTATTAACTTATATGTTATGGGTGTATCAAAGTACTTTAATGTTGTTAATCCACCAAATTTAATGCAAGAATTAGGGGAAGATCCTTTTATCAACCACGCTTTAACTAATGTATGTTGTGAACTGTACTATAGATATGGGATGTATCTTGCTCCTTTTACTGCAATTTTAACAACAGCAAGACATATTGATTTTTAAAAAAAAGACGAAAATAATGACATAAAAAATGACGAGTGAAAATGAAAATAAAGAAGAAAGCAAAAAAGAAAACAAAGAAAAAAATAAAAGAATCTAGCGAGCGAAGCGAACGGTCCCCTTCTAAAAAACCTCAACAAAAAAACCCAAAACGAGTAGCCGCTGGTAAGAAAGTATAGAAGCAAGAAAGCTAAGAGCTGAAATAAAAAGAAAAGAAGAAGAAAAATTAAAGAAAGAAAACATAGAATTAAAACAAGCTGGTGAGATTCCAATAACAAAAGATACAGATTCTTTTCATCATCAATGTCCAACAAACAAACAAAATTGGAACATATTACCATTAAGTTTATCAATTGTAGTAGGTGGATTAGGATTGTTTTTTATAACCAAAGTGATATACCAGAAAAAATGATTAGAGATATCATGTTAGGTAAAGAAAAACTGAGCGAGCAAATCCCTTTAAAAAAAAAGAAAAACAAAAAGAAATTGACCCGTTTGAAATTAACTAATTTTATTTTTTTTAAAATGGGAAAAATAGAAAAATAGATTTATATTTAATTCAAGATATGTTAATTTTTTCAGCTAGTTTTTTAATATTATGTGAAATATATAAAAGAAAAATAAAAGAAGAATTTATAAAAAAAAGAAATAGAAAAAAAATTATATGAAAGAAAAATAATAGAAGAAATAAAAGAAGAATTAAAAGAAGAAATGGAAGAAAAAATAAAACATGATAAATTTGAAATAAAAATGGAGGAATTAAAAAATTAAAAATTTAATATATAAAAATGGCAACACCAAAAGACGGAAAACAAATAGCAAATATGTTATATCATGCTGGAGTGGAAACATTTTTAACAGTTACATATGCAGAAATAGGTAAAAAGTATTTAGAAGGTCAGCACCAAAAGTAGATTTTAACATGAATGAGATTTTTATGTTATCCATTGATATACTGCTTGCAATGGCAACAAAAGACATGTTGATTGAGCAAGGCATTATACCTGCTGATATTATGAAATAATAAACAAATTTTATTTTCTTAAAAATGGCAAGTGCTTTAGTAATGATGTTAGGAGGAGCAATGACGAACGCTTTGGCATTTTCTGGTAGTAATTATTTATTTTCGCATATGGGTAGTGATGCAAATGAAGAAAAAATAAGACATGATAAAGCAATAGAAAAATTAGAAAAAGAAACAGAAGAATTGAATAAAAGACGAATTCAAAGATTAGATTATATTAATGAACAATTAAAAAAAGAAAATCATGCCGTTCAAACTTATGAAGATGTTGATCAGGCAATGAGAGAATATTATAATGTTTCTGGTAGACAAATAAATATACCTTATAATTCAGATTTGGATCTTAAACCAAAATTAAGTAATTTTTATACACCATCAGAAGAACAGAAAAATAGAGAAATTGCGTTTGTTATTGGTGGTATGGCATTAACTGGTTTTGTTGCTTGGAAATTAAAATAAATTAAAACCATAAGGTTGTGTATCTATTCCATTATCTAAGATATATCTCTTATCATCAAATGGATTCATACTTATTTTATTTATTTCATTAACATACATTTCATGTTTATTAGAGTTTAATGTATAAATTTTATTTATTTTAGGTTTTTTATTAGTATTATTAAATAGACAATCTTTATAATCATAAAATTTAATATCTTTCTTTATCGTAGTTTTTCCAATTCCTTTTAATTTTTTTTCTTCACTTAAATCTGTTAACGTATAAGAATATGCTTTACTTCTTAAAAAACTATTTCATTCATAATTTTCGACTTCAGTTCATTTTTAAATTTACCACTTACTTTTTCATTTTTTTCTGAATATAAAGGGTGATCTTTAGGATAATTTGAAGTATCTAATTCATCTATTATTTCTTTCATATCTACGTAAATATCTTTAGTTTTAATACTTAAGAATATTGAATCGGTATTATGAACAATTAATGGAAATCCACAATTAAAATCTTCAGTTTCTGTAGATAAATCATAAACAGTTCTTTTTTCTTTCCCTAATAATATTATCTTTTTTACATTAGCAACATGTTCTTTTTTTGTTATATTTAAAAAAAATATATATTTGGTTTAGTTCTACTTGTAATAATATTAGTGTTATATCCTAGAGATGTTATAAGATAATGTAAACATGAAAATGTAATTTTAGATTTTTGTGAAAAGCGAAAATCACAATCCTTTCCCTTTCTATAACCATCTCCTTGATAAAATCCTCTAAAAAAGAATAATTTATAATTATAGTCTTTATTAAGAATTTTATATGGAATATATTTCTCTTTTTTTTATCAGTATAAAATCTTTCAAATTGTTCAAACATTACTTTAATACTTCCCTTTGGAACAATTTTATATATCTTCGATGATTTCATACAATCTATTATTTTAAAATCGGTTGGATATAATTCTTTACAGTATTCTAAACATTTATTTAAAAGATTTAAATCTTGATTATTTAAATTCCAAGAATATTGTATTCCTCCCCGCTTAGTTTGATAAATCCCACTACTTCCATCTGCAAGAAAAAAACTTCTATAAAAGCTTTTTTTTCTTCTAAAATTGATGTTCTAATTTTAAGAATTCTTTCTTTAATGGAGGGTTTAAATTTTCTTTATAATTATCATTAAATAAAAGATTAGTATTTAATGATTAATCTTTAGGTGTGATATTTTTCATTATTATCTTTGATTAAAGAATGATCCTCTGTCACATCAACAAATCCTAATGGTGTAACAACTCTAAACATTTCTTTGTTTGTTTCATGTTTAATTATAGTCTTTATTTTAGAGAATCCTTTGCCTGTCCAAACTTCAATTATATCTGGTTTACAATAAAATTTACCATTTGAATATTTATACTCATAGTTACGTGCAATATCTTTTATTTTTCCAACAAATATTTTATTTTTATACGTTAGTATTAATGGTGTATCACCTGAAACTGAATCGCTCGCAACTAATTCGTTCTTTTCCCATAATTTATTAACAACATTATAATAAAAGTTATACATTAATTGTTTTGAGTAATCTAATATAGCCTGTCCTAAATAAATAGGTTTATTAAATTTAACAGAAGTAACATTATATTCCATTGCAACAAAGTTATCATTAAATATTATTGAGTCTTTAAAATTTGGTTTATTTATATATTTTTTTACTTCTTTCTTATCAGTAAGTAATTCAATCTTACTTCTTCCTCTGATGTTTTCCAATGTTTTCGAGTATAAACTATTATTCATAAGTTTCCAAAGATCTTTTTTCAAAATTTGATTTTGATTTAGTTCTTTCTTCGGTATTAAAATTAATATACTTTTCTAACCAATTTGATTCTTTAAAAGAAATAGTTCTATATACTTTTTTTACTTTCATACCAAGTTTAATATATTCTTTTAATATTGAGTGATGAATAATATATTTCTTTTTATCATATAATGTTAAGAATAGTTTTCTTCTTTACCTAATGGTTTATTTTTTTAATAATTTTAATTGATAAGGAGATAATTCTTCTTTATCTATTTTCATCTTTTCCGGTGCTAAAAGATATTTATATGTTTTCTTTTTACATTTGCTTGTATATTCTAAGTCACATTCAATTATACAACCTCTTCCTTTTGGAATATTTTTATAGTACTCAGGATCTTTTCCCATTTAAAATTTTTGGTTGGCAATTTCTGTGACATTGCCCAACCATTTAAATTATTTGCATCAATATATAGTAAATATTTTTCTAATAAAGCATTTAAGTTTCCTCCATTTTTTAATATTTCTAAACATTCTTTCATTTCATTTTTATCTATTATTCTATTTCCACTATCATAGTTAGTAGTATATTTATTGAATGCTTTCACATGTCTTGGTCCTAGAACACCTGAAAATCCTCCTCTTATACCTTTTTCAAACATTAATAACATATCATAATTAGTTAATAATTCTAGTTTTATTTTTGTATATTTTAAACCACATTGCCATGTCAAACCGGGGGCAGAATAACAATAACATGGATCTATTTCATGATTTTCTATAAAGAATTTTCTAAATTTTTCAAAAGCATCGGCTAAGATAAGAACATCTGTTTTAAGATATAAATTATGATAATCTAATAAACTTTTACAATTATAATGTTCCTAAACTTTTTGTGCATGTTCATACTCTTCTTCTGTAATTGTTTTTTGGTTTAATGTTGAATAAAATTCTTTAATATCTGGA
The DNA here is from genome assembly GCA_002080025.1 of Modiolus philippinarum. NCBI lineage: Eukaryota > Metazoa > Mollusca > Bivalvia > Mytilida > Modiolidae > Modiolus > Modiolus philippinarum. The sequence continues at coordinate 48,218 of MJUU01048577.1, read as the reverse complement.
AGTTTTTTATCTTTATTTTTTTTTTATAGAATCAATATATTCATATGGATAATATCCTTTTTGTTTTAAAAGATTTGTATTACCTTTAAATTCTTTTTCTAAAATAGGAAATTTATCCAATGATTTAGCAATATCTGCTAATTTTTTTGAGTAAATCTATATGAATCTAGGAATCTTATTTTTTTATAACTTGATCCATAATCTATAGAAATGTATTCTTCTGAGTTTTTAGAAAGAGGTTCTACATTATTATATTCATCTTTATATTTCATAAGTTCTTCAATAATAAAATGGAAGTCGTAATTTGACCCATTATGGAAAAATACTTTTATTAATTTTGTTGCTTTACTTTCTTTTGTGTTACACGACTGACAAGATGCTCCTCTATATTTACCTGAAAGATGATTATGTTCTCTTACTTTATTATTTTCTTGGAATTCTTTTTTACAAATATAACATTCAATTGCTTCTTGAAATTCATCTTCTTCATTCTTATTTAATTTTGGTTCTTTCTTCTCATTCAGGTAGATATTATAATTTATTTTTTAAAATATTTGTATAACTTTTTCTACATATTTTTCTCCTGCATAATTACCAACATAAGAAAAGTATTGTGATTTAAATATTTCTGGATAATCCGAATGAACATAAATACCATAACTATTTGGTTTTTGTTTTCGTATTGGATTTGTATATGATTCATCTGGATTTGGTTGAGTTGTAGATATTGGAATATTATTTGATTCAAAATCAGAATAGATAACAAATGGTAATTTATTTTTAAAATGATGATTTTCAAATTTAAGAATATTTTTTCCTGATTTAGGCAATATAGCTCTACAACATCCGTGATTATAACATGTTTCTTTATGTATTATTAGTGTTTCTTCTTTTTGATATTCTTTCATACAATTTCTACATATAAGTAATTTATAATTATTTTTATCACACAGAAAATTATCTAACCCTTTAATTAAACAATAATGAGCATTCTCATTACTTTTAATGTATAAAAGATCAATTACAATTTCACTTTCTACGTTTGATTTACTTACCGGATTTAAAGATTCTTTATTTGTTTGGTCCTTTAACTCAAATACATTTAAACTTAAATTATTCTGTTTCTCTCCTTTTGGGATATCTTTTATTGCTACAGGATATTCAATTCCTTTCATGTTAATTTTATTTTCATATTCTTTATATTTAGATACTCTTTGTTTGTCTTTATTAGCTGGATATAACTTTGCTAATATAGACCATAAGAAACATTTGTTATCATTTTTGTTTTGAACATTAATAATATTTTTTGATATAAATTGAAGACGAATATAAGACGAAGCTTTCAGATAATCATATTTATATTGTTTTACTTTTACACTTTTAATATTTATAAAAATAAAAACAGATTTTTTTTCTTGAAATTCATCTATCAAAGCTTTAAATTTATGTATTAAAGTTTTATAAAATTTAGATATATTATTTTGTAGCATGATATATTCAATAGAATGAGAATAATGACTTATTATTATATCAAATGACATAGGTGTTGAAAATTCACTTGTTATTATCACTTTTATTTTTATAGGAAAATAATTAATAACTATCTTATTTTTTAATAATTTTATATATTTATCTATGTCATCTTCTTCTATATCATCAATATCGATTTCAGTAATAAAATCTTTAAATGTTTCGATTTTTTACTGACCATTTTTATTAAATAAATTTTTAATTATGATTTTTAATAATTTTATTTTTTAAATAATAATTCTTTTGATAATTAGGATTTGTTTCTATAAATTCATTATAAGCTTGTTTATATTTTTCTTTATTTCTTTCTCGATGATTTCTTTTAACAAAGTATAAACATTCTTTACATTTTGCTTTTAATTCATCATATGCTTTAGAATCTTTATAATAATTATTATATGTTTTATATTCATTACATTTTATACAAATTTTTCCTTCTGTCATTTTAAAAAAAAAAAATATTTATTTAAAATGGTGTTCACAAATCTAACAAATAGATTGGCAGATGAATTACATCGCAGAGTTGTAAGTGTTTTTCCTAAAAGACGTGTTTATGTCAATTCAATAGATCAAACATGGGCAGTTGATTTAGTAGATATGCAAAAATACTCAAAACAAAATAAACATTATAAATACGTATTAGCAGTTATAGATGTATTTAGTAAATATGGTTGGTTAATTCCATTGAAAAATAAAACGGGTGTAACGGTAAGCGAAGCATTTAAAGAATTATTTAAAGAAAGAAAACCTTCCTTTATGTGGTCAATTAAAGAATCAGAATTTTATAATCGACAAGTAAAAGAATTGTTAAAAAATAATGATATAAAGTTATATTCAACCGAGAATGAAGAAAAATCTAGTGTAGTGGAAAGATGGATAGAAACAATGAAACAACATATGTATAGATATTTTACTGCCTCTGGAACATTTAAATATTATGACGTATTAGATCAATTAGTTAAAAACTATAATTATACGGTACATTCTTCAATTAAAATGACACCAATTCAAGCAAGTAAATCCAAAAATCAATCAAGAGTGTATAAAAATTAATATCCAGAAAAAGAAGAGAAAATAAGAAAACCTAACTTTAAAGTAGGAGATAGAGTAAGAATAACAAAAAGGAAAGGTCATTTTGAAAATGGTTATACAACTCGATGGACAAAAGAAATATTTGTAATTGAAAAAGTTTTAAATACAAACCCTATTACTTATAAAATAAAATATTTAAAAGGCGAAGAAATTATAGGTTCTTTCTTTAGTCAAGAATTACAGATGACTCAGTTTTAAATTTTTTTTATTGTGTTAGACACACACTTAATTTTTCTGTTCGGTGTACTCCCGGGTAATTAAAAATTTTTTATAACTTTTTCTGTGTATCTTTTTAACACCTCTGGCTGTTTTTTTTTTTTTTTTTTTTTTTTTTTTGAGGGGGGTCAAATTTTTTTCTCTCACTTTTTCTGCGTAACTATTTTGGGGGGTGTTTTTGTGTCTATTTTTTTTAGGGAAAAAAAAATTTAGGGTTTTTTGTGCTGTTTTTGCTTTTTTTTTTATAAAACTTATGTCATTTTTAGGTTTTTTGAGGGTTTTTTAAGGGGTCAAAATTTGTAGTAGTTAATTAAATAAGGTTGCGCTCAACTATCTCATTTACTATATTATTGACCGTTATATACCAAAACATAATTGTTGTTCAATATCACACAGAAAAACAATGTATACCAGTACACGAGTGACTGTCATATACAAAGATATGATTGTTGTTCAATAAAACTCAAGGAAAACAATTTAAACGAGGACACTAATGACTGTGATATACTAACACATGATTGCTGTTCAATATAACACAGGAAAATAATTTATACCTGTACACGAATGACTGCAATATACCAATACAGAATTGTTTTTTTAATATAACTCAAGGAAAAAAATTATTACAGGAATCTAATGACTGAAAAATAACAAGATATGGTTGTTGTTCAATATAACACATGAAAACAATTTATACGAATACAGGTACGACTGTAATATACCAAGACAAGATTGTTGTTCAATATAACAAAGGAAAACAATTTACACCTGTACACGAATGACCGATATATACCAAAACATGATTGTTGTTCAAAATAACACAAGGAAAGAATTTATACCTATACACAAATGACTGTAATATACCAAGAGATGATTGTTGTTCGATATAACTCAAGGAAAATAATTCATACCAGGACACTAATAACTGTCTTATGCCAAGACATGATTGTTGTTCAATATAACACAGGATAATAATGTATGCCAGTACTTGAATGACTTTAAGATACGAAAAAAAGATTGTTGTTAAATATGACACAGGAAAAAAAATTATACCATCACACTAATGACTTTTACATACCAAGAGATTATTGTTGTTCAATTTAGTACTGGAAAATGATTTATATTAGTACACTAGTGACTGTAATATACCAGACCTGATTGTTTTTCAATATGAGACAGAAAAACAATTTATAACAGGACCCTTATGACTGTTATGTACCAAGACATGATTGTTGTTCAATATAACTCAAGGAAAACAATTCATACCAGGACACGAATGACTGTCATATAATATGACTTAATTATTGTTCAATATAACACAGGAAAATAATTAATAAGAGTACACTAATGACTGTAATATACCAAGACATGATTGTTGTTCTATAAAATTCAAAGAAAACATTTTATACCAGGACACTAATAGCTGTAATATACGAAAACATGATTGTTGTTCAATATATCTCAAGGAAAACAATTATATCCAGGAAACTAATGACTGTAATATATAAAAACATGGTTATTGTTCAATATTACACAGGAAAACAATTTTTACCACTACATGGATGATTGTAATATACTAAGATGTGATTGTTGTTCAATATAAAACAGGAAAAAATACACCAGTAGGCGAATGCCTGTAATATACCAAGACATCATTGTTGTTTAATATAACTCAAGGAAAACAATTTATACCAGGACACTAATAACTGTAATATACCAAAACATGATTGTTGTTTAATATAACTCAGGGAAACAAATTATACCAGGTCTTTAATGACTTCAATATACCAAGACATGATTGTTGTTCAATATAAATCAAGGAAACAATTTCATACAAGGACACTTATGACTGTAATATACCAAGAGATAATTGTTGTTCAATATAACACAGAAAAATAATGTATACCAGTACACGAATGGCTGTTATATACTTAAACATGATTGTTCATTTTGACACAGGAAAACATTTATACCAGGATATTAATGATTGTAATATACCAAGACATGATTATTGTTCAATATAACTGAAGGAAAACAATGTATACGGGAACACTAATGACTGTCTTATACCAAGACATGATTGTTGTTCAATATAACACAGCTAGACAATTTATACAACGACATCATTAATGTCTGTAATATACCAAGTTATGATTGTTGTTAAATGAAAATCAAGGAGAACATTTTATAAAAGGACACTTATGACTGTAATATACCAAGACATGGTTGTTCTTCAAAATAACACAGGGAAATAATTTCTACCAGTAAAGGAATGACTATAATATATCAAGACATGGTTCTATCAATATAACTCAAGGAAAACAATTTATACCAGGACACTTAATGACTGTAATATACCAATACTGAATTGTGGTTCAATATAAAACAGAAAAACAATTTATACCAGTACACGAATGGCTGTTATATACTTAAACATGATTGTTCATTTTGACACAGGAAAACATTTATACCAGGATATTAATGATTGTAATATACCAAGACATGGTTGTTGTCCAATGCAAATCAAGGAAAACATTTTATACAAGGACACTAATGACTGCAATATACCAATACATGATTGTTGTTCAATATAACACAGGAAATAATTGATAAGAATACACTTGTGACTGAAATATACCAAGACGTGATTGTTCAATATAACAGGGGAAAGCAATTGATAAGAGTTCAGTAATGACTATAATATACCAAGACATAATTGTTGTTCAATATAACTCAAGAAGAACAATTTATACCAGGATATTAATGACTGTTATATGCCAAGACATGATTGTTGTTCAATTAAAATCAAGGAAAACATTTTATACATGGACACTAATGACTGTAATATACCAAGACATGATTGTTGTTCAAAATAACTCAAAGAAAACAATTTATACTAGGACACTAATTAATGTATATACCAACACATGGTTGTTGTTCAATATAACACAGGAAAATAATTTATACCTGTACACGAAAGACTGTAATATACCAATACAGAATTGTTTCTGAATATAACCCAAGGAAAACAATTTATTACAGGAGTCTAATGACTGTAAAAAAAGAAGACATGGTTGTTGTTCAATATAACTCATGACAACAATTTATACCAGTACACGTATGATTTTAATATGCCAATACAGAATTGTTATTCAATATAAAACAGGAAAACAATTTTACCATCACACTAATGACTGTGATATACCAAGAGATTATTGTTGTTCAATTTAGCACAGGAAAATACTGTGGAAGTACTTTTATTCGTGGACATCAATTTTCGTGGTTTTCATAAATATCACTATTTCGTTCGAATTTAAATTCGTGGTTTCGAATTCTATGCATTAAAACTTAAGCGGAAAATGGTTTCGTTGGGAGCTTAATTTCGTGGTTTTAGCGAACCACGAAATCCACGAAAATTGGAACCCAACGAACTATAGTACTTTCACAGTAATTCATATAAGTACACTAATGATTGTAATATACCAGACATGATTGTTGTTCAATATAAGACATGGAAACAATTTATTTTTTAAAACCATAAAATTATCTTTATTTTCTGCTTACAATGTACTTAGCTGTACAGCATTGGGCTAATTATCCCCGTTAAGTTTGTTATTGAATACCCAGGGAGAATATTCAATAACATACTACGTAACTAATTTGTTAGTTGACACTATAAGATCTATAAAATAACATAATGTATTTAGATATATTCACAATAATCACACAAATTGTTCGCCTTTAATTTCCAATTATGTAATAGTTTTTTATTTGGTGATATAAAATGAAGAAGTTTCCATCTAAACATTTTATATTTGTTAATATCCATATAATCAAATATGAATAAAAGTGTATTGTTTTATCCTAAAGCTAAGCTGTTTGTTAAATTGTCTTTCCCACTTAAGAAATCTGAATGGAGTTCTTGTTTATGCGGATTTAAGAGTGTTAAATATATGTCTTTATTTTTTGTTTCGATTGTAACTATTTCGTTGATCATAATATGAAGATTTTCTTCTTGTTTCATATTTATTTTAGTTTTGAAAGGAACATTCTTCCTTCAAAATACTTTGCCAATGCTTGGGTATGCCTTTTTTTTTGATACAACATAATTCCCTTATCCAATTTTGTGTGTTGGTAATTTTAGACAAAACAGTTGTTTCTGAAATACAACCATAGTCATCAATAATATCATTGATGTATATAATGTTGTCTGTGACCCATTTTTGGAAAAAAAAAGACACTTGTTATTCAATTTGATAGATTGATTACCCCAAATATTTTGTTTTCTCATTTCAATAAAATTAATGGGTGGTTTTGTTTGACCTACTTTTACAGAAATCCAGTTTTTAGTAAGATCCTGATAAAAATCAGGAAGTGTTTGAAACATATTTTTATCTAGTGAATTTATTTTCTTCATATTCATATTGAAAACCAATAGATTTTTTCCAAATTTATTCAGATAAAATTTTGGAATAATTGTCCAATCCTCTGAAGAGCTTGCTTTCGGTTTTAGAATCCATTTGATTTTCAGTGCACTTATATATGCATATATGTCTATCATTTTCAGTCCCCCTTCAAATTAATCTTTAGATAGTGTTGTTCGGTTAATTCTGTCTCTGTGACTGTTCCATATAAAATTATAAATTAAACTTTTAAATCTTTGGAGGAATTCTCGGGGAATAACCATATTGGATACAATGTAGGTTATATCTGGAATCAACAGAGATTTTACAACAGTTATTTTACCTATCAGTGCTGAATTCCGTTTATTCCAGTCAGATACTAATTTTTCACATTTGTTAATCTGTTTTTCAATATTTATTTTTTGTCACTCTAACTTATTGTATCCAAAATAAAAATCCAGGCTTTTGATTGGTTCTGTTTTCCAATTTATATTTTCATACTTATCTTTAGAATGTTTTAATCTACCTAACCAAATTCCTTCTGTTTTATTTCTGTTTAATTTGAGACCCGAAAAACTGCCAAATGTTTTAATTAAATTCAATGCAAGGCTAGTATCTTCTGGAGAGTGTAGAAAAAGAGTTTTATTGTCAGCAAGTTGACATATTTTTAAGGAACATGTCTTTCCTTCTAGCTTGACCACCCATTGTTGAGTAAACAACCTTTAATGTTACTGCACATAATTTTTACCCATCTTATTAAGTTTGATTTGAATTCATTTTTTTTTAAAGTTTCGAGAATGAAGTTCCACTCTAAAGAGGCAAAGGCTTTTGTAAAGTCTTTGAAAAGTATTGCCCCCAACTAGTTAAAATTTTTCCGAATAGCCAATTACATCTTGTATTTGCCTATATTGAAGCCAATGTATCTTGTTTTCAAGTACCCTTGTTGATTTGAATGTATAACGTTATTTAAAACAGGTTTTAAACGTTGTGTTAATACATAAGCTAGTAATTTTGCATCATAGTCCAATAAAGTAATAGGCCTGTAATTATCTAAGGAAAGGGGGTCTCCCTTTTGTATATAAGTGAAATTGCTAATATTTTTTGAGAGTTAGTTAGCTCCCCTTGTTCAAAACAGAAATTAAACACAAGTACTATTATATCTTTAATCCTATCCCAAAAAGTCCGGTAAAATTCTACATTTAATCCATCCAATCCTGGAGCTTTATTTAATTTCCTTTTAAAAATTGCATTTGTATACTCATCTGAACTAATTTTGCCTTCGCAAGAGTCACTATCTTTATCTGAACGTTTTTTTATTATCCTGAATTGCATTTATGTAGTTTTTGTTTCATATAAGTCTGAGTTTGTTGAAATGTTCAGTTTTTTTGTAATAATTAACTTCAAGCTTTGAAATTTCATTTTGATCATACGTATTTTTTTTATTTTCATCATAAAGTTGGGTGATGCGTTTTTACTTTGTCTTTTTCTCTCCAGACCTGAAAAGTAAGCTGTATATTTCCCCTTCTTCTACCCATTTTCCTCTGGCCCTAATTTGATTCCCTTTTAGTTTTTCCTCATATGAAGCAGCTAATTGGTTCTCAACTATCTATTAGATTTTGATCAGCCTTCTGATTATCACATTTTGTATTCAAATTTCTAATTGGTTTTCTAATGTTGTTATTTGGTCCCTTCGTAATTGTGATTTATGTTTACAGTATTGAATTGTGCAATCTCTTACCTCAATTTTGAAGTTATCCCAAACTATATCAACTTGATTTGATTTTTCCATTTTCAGTTGATATTTTGAAATATGATTATTAATCGTAATTTTGTAATCTTCCTCCTTCAGTATTCTGCCATTAAATTTCCAATAGCCCCTACCTTTAGACTGTCTATTCAAATTAATTTTCAGTGAAACACTATTATGATCAGTATATTAAATAACTATATGCTTATATCACAAGAAATACAATTTTTGTTTATTTCAAGACAAACAAGAAAAAAAAAAATCAATTATTGTTGCTTCACATTTGTTTTTCCTACTCCAAGTAAACTGAATCTTTTTGGAATTTTTTGCTCGCCAGATACCTAATAATTTCGACGACTTCATAAGTGTTTTTAAACCATTTACAGGTTTATCAATTTTTTTCCCGGCTGTGTCTGCTTTAGTGTCGTTTCTAGACAAAATGTCGTTTAAGTGCCCCTTTCAAAATTTGTCCCAAGTTATGCTCGTTGATAAATTGTTTAACAGATTTGAAGAAACAATTTCGATTGTGGGCTTTATTAGGAGCGTAAATATTTACTATGGTTTATATATCATCATTAATTTCAATATTCACTAATATAATTCTGCCCTCTCTATATTGGTGATAATCTATAATATTGTAGCAAAAATGATTTCGTTTCCAAATTGCAACCCCATTTCAGTTACTTAAACCATTACTTAAAAATAAATCACCCTCAAATTCTTTTCTTAACATGCTTTCTATTTCCTTTGTAAAGTGTGTTTCTTGTAATAATAATATATCACACTTTTGTTGTTTAACCCATTCAATGACTCTTTTTCTTTTCACCCGTGAATTCTGAATGCACATGGAATTTGTTCCCGTGAAATTAGCGTGATAATGCTATGAAAATCATGGAATTGATAGAATTGTTAAATATCATAGGTTTTCATGCACACAAAGTTAAGTCCCGTGAAATTGTCTTGACATTTTTTTATTTTAAAAATATCTCCGTGAAATAAAAGTTTCCAAGGTTAGTTTCACGACATTTTCAGGTTGCACATTTCCACGGCATATTCAAGACAACTTCACGACAATATATCACGGGACATTTTCATGGCTAGTCGTGAAAATCAAATGAATATACTGTGAAAACTGCCCTTATTTCATGACTTTTTCACAACATTTTCATTGATGATATTTATTAGTCAACCACTGTTTAAAGCCCAACAACTTTTGTTATTCACCATTCAAAAGTATTACGAAAAATTGATGCTGTCTTTTTTAGACTGACAATGTTTTTGGATTTCAGAAACACTATCACATTTTTCATCATGGGTTTACAAAAGTTTTGGGTTACAAAAGTGGTCGATAAAGATAATTCGTCAACCACTTCTGAAATTTCAACTACTATAGTAATATTTCATTTAATTGAAAGAGCTTCATTAAAATATATATTACCTTAATTTTTATGTATATTGTTATCCTGTTTCTTTTCCTCTTTGGTTAAAGTGACAGTGGTTCTGGATTTTAAACGTACTTAACTGCAGCTGAAAGTCCAACATATAAATTGTACTCTTGAAAATGTCGAATGGGATGACTTCTAGCTACAGGAAGTATTGAAGTTTTCTAGGATAGATTTGCAGAAAAATATCAAGTGCAGGTAAGGAATATATACCATTTGGCAAGTCTAGACCAACATAATACAATACTCCTTGGATGTATATAGAAACCCTTATTACAGTGGAAATTAGAGGAAGCTCTGGGAAATATAAATACTGTAGGGGTTAACGAAAAAAGAAATAAAAAATGAACAGGCCAAAAAAAAATCTAATGCAAAAGTAAGAGAACCCCATGTCAAATACGAAAACTCAATAGCGCTTAAAAGTAACGAAGACCCAAGAGACTCATGGATATATGTCCAATCCAAATCTAATGTTCTGGAAAGCATCCGATGTGTAAAAGATGACAACTCCAAACTTTATACAGAAAATCAAGTTAATATATTCATCCAAAGTATTCTTGCATTTGAACCAGATCTGGGAGAATAAGCTGCCCTAACCTTATTTATCAAAATTTTATATCAAATCGGGCATTAAACCAACAATAAATGACAGATTGATCCTATCAGACAACATGCATAATAAAACATATTTGTCATCAAGTTGAGTCAAGGCGAAAGCGGAAAGAAAATATGGGAGAAGATTCGTCAAAAAACTTTTAGACTCAAGAACGGACGACATACGAAAAAGACAAAAACGAGATTTCTTTCCCTTGAGACGGGGGATCATTATGCATATTGAAAAGTCAAATAAAAAACACTAACTTTGCCACTTTTCGTTGTTTTTTTTTTTTTTATTTTTTTTTTGTTTTGTTTTGTTTTTTTTTTTTTCTGTTCGGTCAGGGTCCCAATAAGCAAAACCCCTTCCATTTGTGCCAAGGAATTTTCATGAGGATTGATATACTGAAACTAATTTAAAAAGCCAACATAATTATGTCCTTTCATATAAAGGAATCCAACAGATTTTTATTTCTTAGTCATAACAGTTAAAACGTTAACATGCTGTTGAAGTTTTTCGAAATTTATGCAATGTCTTTATAAAAGTTTGAATAAATAAAATAAACAAGCGGCTGCATGAATGTAATAAAATGAATTAATGTATTAATCTTATGATCTGATTCAATATATGTCCACGTCACACTGGATTAAGAATTTACTACGTCCTTAACAAAACAGATGAACGCGAAAAGAATTTGATGAAAGTAGTTAAGGGGTAAAAGAATCTTGTATGGTCGTAGTGCAAACTTTGATGGACGTAGTACGAACATCAAAGACTTGAAGGACATATATTAATTTTAGCAAAACGTGCCAATAACCTTCTAAGAACGTATTGAGAACGCACGGGCGTAGTTAGCACTTGGAAAGACTTCATCGACTTGGGGCAGACGGGATAAAATATTGTGCCGTCTATACTACGTACTTGCAACGTCCATAACGTTTGCGATACGACCGTCACACCCTTGCAATACGTTTTCACTACTATTTCATATAACGGTATCTTTATATCAAGTTTGTAGTACGCCCATGCTGAAGTTGCTAATGCGTCTTTAACGCGTCCATCAAGTTTCTACTACGCTAATAGCAAGCTCTCACGGTTTACGCCGTTCGCTGAACGTTTTTATCTGGTATTTGATCGTTTAATGAATTTTCACAGCCACTTTTGACATATTGATACCAATGAATGAGTGGAGAGAGACTGCTAGCTGTTATTTCTTTCATTGAACTTTTGGTTCTGTTTTACGAAGTAATTTAGCATTTATATTGGCCATTATAAGAAGACCGGCAAATGATATTCAATATCCGTTTTGCTATATGGAAGATGTCAGTCCAAGTCTGACCAGAAGCTATCAGTGATAATATTTTCAGATAAACGTGTTTAACACAGACAAAAACAGATCATAAAGGTGATTACATTGACTCTCTTTTGTTTAAGATATCCATTTTATGACATTCATACAACTTACTTCTACATTTATTCCAACTGTTGTAAAGACATTGCAAAAATTTCTTTCTATTGTCCATCCGTCCGTCAAAAACTTGTGGATGCCTCTCCTCCCACATTTTCCTTCCGCTGTCGACCAAACTTTACCAGATAGTTGAATATTATGCCTACCTGCGTATATCGACTGATTGAATTGTTTGACCATTAGTTTTTGCTGTGTTGCCCCTTTTTGACATAAAATTTGATAAAGAAGCTTGGAGACGCTTATTCTCCCAATTCTGGTCCAAATGTAAAAACACAATGTAAAAAGTGGTTAATTGTTCAGCCTTACCTTGATTTTCTGTTTAAATTAGCGAATAGTCATCTTTTATACATTGGATCTTAGATCTGTACTTGGACATATATCCATACGACTTTTGGATCTTCGTTTGTTTAAAGCCCTATTGAGTTTTCAGATTTGACATGGACTTCTCTTACTTTTACATTAGTGAATTTTTGGTCTCCTCATATTTGATATTTTTTCGTTGACTCCTACAATATTTATTTTTCCACAGTGTCCTCTTATTTTGCACTACCATTAGGGTTTCTCTACCCATCCAAGGAGTTTTTCAATGTGATAGTCTAGACTTGCTCACTGGTATATATTCATTCCTAACATGTATTTGTTATGTTCTCTGCAAATCCATCTTACAAAGCTTCAACACGTCCAGTAGCTAGTAAATCATCCCAATCGACTTTTTCAAGAATGTTATTTATTGCTCCATAGTCACCTTCAAAGTAACTTAGATTGTCGCTTCTATCTACCAAATGTACAGAAGTATATACAAACACTAATTTTGTATTTCGTGGTTGCTGTTACCGACCAGAGAAAAGTGCTCTAACTTGTCTATCATTACGGCTCATAAGTACAAATTTGATTCAGTAAGCTTGGGTATTATCTACTCTTAATCGATTGGGACTTTTAACTGAGGTTAAGAACTTTTGAAATCCAGAACCAGTATCACATTAAATAAAAAAACAGGATAATATTAACACCTAAATTAAGATAGTACATATTTTTAATGAAGCTTTTTGAATTAAATTAGATCTAACAATAGACGTTGCGATTTCATAAGTTGTTGACGAAGAATTTTTACTTACCACTTTTGTAACCTAAACCTCTTTTGTAAGCAAATGACTGAAAATGTGGATTAGTATTTTCTTTTCTAATCACAGCCTTTTGTAATCATATGATTTCAAATTTGGTTAATGTTAAAAAATGGATAACAGGAAACACCTACAATGGCTGAAAATGTTAATTACATGCAACAATTTGCAAGGGAACTACACAAGAAAAACACGTATAAGACATAAGACAGACGTAGACAACAATAGGAACTCGGGACAGCCAGACTTGGTACCGGCACTATCTAAGCCAGCGGTAGGGTTAACCCGATTTCTGGGTACCAACACCTCCCCTTTATCTGTCCCGTTTCCGTTAGTATAACAACATACGAATAAAACCCAATACAGGTAGACTACTAACTCCATGACCACAATCTTGAAAGGATAGAAAAAGACAATACGTAATTTTGAAAGGTGGGTCAAGGGGTGCTCGCCGCTAAACTGCCGGCTAGCTCTAGCTCAAGGAACCTAATCTGCTGGTAAAACACTACGGAAGAAAAATCAAACTCAATACTTCCCGCAGGATTTGGTAAATAATCATCATATATTTTAGAAGACATCGGCAGTATCAGTGAGAGGCCAATTTGTATTGAAAATGTTCATGCTACTAGATCTTTAAACCAATTCAACGGATGCAAGCACAGTTTTTTTTGTCAATATCCACAATGACGTAAAGAATGTAAGTTACGCCCCAGCTTCTCTGGATTTTTAATCAGTTTCTGGCATTTTTTAAAACTACCGTAAAAAAGAGGATTAGAAGTGCCCTTAGTAATAAGCAGTTTGCGAGTAACGCCAAATTTAGACATTACATATTCATATCTGTTATAAAAATTATTAAAGGTATTCAACAACCTATGCAATGTGTAACCCTGTTGTAAAAGTTTTGCTGTGATACTAAGGTTACGTTCATTAAAATCGATGTTGAATACTGTTGTTAACAGATGTAACATGAAAGGGAAAAAAATGTCAGTATCCGTACATCGATTTTATAAACAATACACTTGAAAAAATTGCTTAACGCCAAGTGAGCAAAACTTCAGGAATGTCAGGACGAGGAAAACAAATGGGTAGGGGCAGGAAATTTAGCCAAACTATATGTTTTTTCTCATTTTTTATAATCAAACCGGATTTCAGCTTTTCAATCCAGAACTTTCCTTTAGCCTGCCTCTTTGTGTCTGTCCACTATCGATTTTGGTCAATTGGCACTACTTGCATATGTTTCCAGTCATGACCGGTTGAATTGAAATGTAATGCAGTGGCCTGTGATCTTTCCTTTTTCCGAATGTGGTCACGCTGTAAGTTGATACAAAGGTTGAGTGAATTTTTCGTTTCACCGACATACTGTTGTTGGCAAACAGAGCAAGTGATGAGATAGATGACATTGTCTGTCTTGCAGGATAAATTGGTGTATATTTTGTATTTGCCATCGGTTGCTGTGCTCATGAAGATTTGTGTAGAAGAACTAAATTTGCACAAAAGACAACGTTTGTCGGGACACGTTTTAAATTGCCCATTTTCTGATGATGGTAGTTTGGCTGTAACGAGAATATCCTTAACCACGGGACTACCGCGACTTTACATCTGAGAGTTTATTTTTTTTATTAATTAAAGCTCAGGTCATTTATTCAATCTGCCTAACCTGTGTGGTACAAGGTGCGACAAATTGATTTTACCTGGCTTGATTGTACCGGTGAACGATTTTTGTCATTTTCGCTTGATCACTTGGTTTGTTAAGACGTTAAATTTCTATCTCTATTCTCCAATTGTTTTGATATGAACTGCACTGATGAGACATAAATTGTTGAAATAGGTTTATGCATTACCCAAATTCAAATGTTTGTTTATTCAAATAAGGGAAGTTTGCGATTGTCTGTAAAACATGAAAACGCTTGTGTTAACACAAGAGAATTATGACTCTAATTGTAAATTTTAAATTTTATTTTATTCACACATATATATATATATATATATATATATATATATATACATATATATATATACAAAACACAAACTTAAATGTCCTTGTGTGTTAACCAAAAGATGGGCAGGATGAGTTGACATTTTTTTGTCAATGGATAATTCCCAAAACTCAGCTGAAAGGCGGACTAAGCTTTAAGGATATTCTTGATGAAGAATATACTAGTCGTGTAAAAAATTCATACGTCTAAAAACAGCGACAAACTTGGAAATCTTATTACATGCTTATCCTGGGGGTTAAATAAGATTTCCGAGTTTGTCGCTGTTTTTAGTCTTTTAAAATTAAATATTTAATTTTTGTTGATTCCAGTGGGATTCGAACCCCCCTGTCAAGGTACTAAGGGTTGAGAGTCTGCCACGCTAACCATTACACCACCAATTCCATGTTCAAATTTCGGTTAATTAATATACTTAACTCTCATATTACGTGTCAAAATAAATTTGCAGCTCACTCTATTTTACATCCCTTGGGTCTCCCACAGAGATGGCGTGGGCAGTGTAATTTGTCTGTAATATCTGTGCATTCGAAGAGCAGCCAAATCCCTCGGTGGGAAGGCAATCTCGATATTCATTTCTCTAATTCTAACCCCGTTGGGTTCCTACGATAGACCGTTATATTTGATTTTTTAGGC
>MJUU01048577.1:0-19286 GCA_002080025.1 Modiolus philippinarum | reverse complement strand
AAAAAAAAAAAAGCGGGAGTGACATCAGGTGCTCCGGAAGGGTAAGCATGTCCTGCTCCGATAGCGGCACCCGTCACACTATTAGTGAGTCAATCCAGAGTTGAGTCAAATCCGATTTTGTCAAATCCGTGAAGACGTGAAATCTAGCTGAAAATGTCCGTTTTCATTTGGGACACAGACACGTCATATCTGTCAATGATGTCATGGTGACGGTCATAGAATTTCTGAAGGGATGAAAGTAACAAAGGCTGAACAAATCCCTGACAAAGCAGCTTTTGGGACAGTGTTTTTGCTCTAACTAAAAAGCCACTGTATAAACTGCATGCCCGACAGTAACGAATCAACTGTGAAATGTACACTCCATGGGCTGGAGAGGTAGGTATATTGCTGCTCAGAAAGGGAAGATTCACAATTGGGAAGTAAACATCATTACTTTCGTCATACAGCTTAGATTTCAAACGTCCATTTTCGTCAATGTAAATTAAAAGATCTAAATACGAAGCTGAAGTAGGTGTATCGGTAGTCTCTTTAATTTCAAGCTCATTGGGATAGATCTGGTGTAAATATTCCTTGAATTTTGGATTATTAAGAGAAAGTATATCGTCTATGTAGCGGAAGCTGAAATTAAAGGACTGGCCGAATGTTTTTGTTTTTTCTGTGTAAGCCCTTGTAAAAACTTCGCCTCATACGAAAAAAAGAAGAGATCAGCCAAAAGTGGCGCTCAGTTAGTTCCAATGGGAATCCCGATTGTCTGTTGAAAAACACGGCCCCCAAATTCGAAAAAAATTTCATAAGGACACTAATGACGGTAATATACCTAGACATGATTTTTGTTCAATATAACACAGGAAAATAATTTATACCAGTACACGAATGACTGTTATATACCAAAAAATGATTGTTCAATATGACACAGGAAAACATTTTATACAATGATACTAATGACTGTAATATACCAAGACATGACTGTTGTTCAATATTACATATTAAAATAATTTATAAGAGTACACTTATGACTCTGATATACCAAGACGTGATTGTTGTTTAATATATCATGCATTAATTTAATACAGTAGGATATAATTGTTGTTGAATATATACCAGTACACGAATGACTGTTATATACCAAAACATGATTGTTCAATATGACACAGGAAAACAGTTTGTACAAGGACACTAATGACTGTAATATAGCAAGACATGATTGCTGTTCAATATGAAACAGGAAAACAATTCATACAAGGACAGTAATGACT
Source organism: Modiolus philippinarum (assembly GCA_002080025.1). Taxonomy (NCBI): domain Eukaryota; kingdom Metazoa; phylum Mollusca; class Bivalvia; order Mytilida; family Modiolidae; genus Modiolus; species Modiolus philippinarum. Next base: position 18,030 of record MJUU01048577.1, on the reverse strand, counting down.
ATAATATAGCAAGATATGATGGTTGTTCAAAAAAAGCACAAGAAAACATTTTTATACCAGTACACGAAAGACTGTAATATACCAAGACATGATTGTTGGTCAAGATAACTCAGGAAAATAATTTATTCCAGTACATGAATGACTGCAATATTCCAAGACATGATTGTTGTTCAATATAACTCAAGAAAACCAATTTTTATCCAGTACACGAATGACTGTAATATATCACGACATGATTGTTCTTCAATATAACACAGGAAAATAATTTATACAAGGACACTTATGACTGTAATATAACGAAACATAATTGTTGTTCAATATAACAAAAAAACAATTGATACCAGTACACGGATGACTGTAATATACCACGACATGATTGTTGTTCAATATAACACAGGAAATAATTGATACAAGTACACAAATGACTGTAATATACCAAGACATGATTGTTGTTCAATATAACTCAGGAAAATAATTTATACCAGTACACAAATGACTGTAATATACCAAGACATGATTGTTGTTCAATATAACTGTAGGAAAGCAATATATACCACTACAATAATGACTGTAATATACCAATACAGAATTATTGTTCAACATAAAACAGGAAAACAATTTATACACGTACACGAATGGCTGTTGTATCCCAAAATAGGATTGCTCAATATGACACAGGAAAACAATTTATACCAGGATATTAATGACTCTAATATACCAAAACATGATTGTTCAGTATGACACATGAAAACAATTTCTACCAGGACACTAATGACTGTAATATACCAAGACTTGATTGTTGTTCAATATAACTCAAGAAAAAAAATATTACCAGGACACAAATGACAATTCGTTCAATATAACTCAAGGAAAACGATTAATATCCTGGTATAATAATTTATACCAGGACCCTATTCACTGTAATATACCAAGACATGATTGTTGTTCAATATAACTCAAAGAAAACGATTTATACTAGGACACGTATGACTGTAATAGACAAAAACATGATTGTTGTTCAATATAATTCAAGGAAAACAATTTATATCAGGACACTAATGACTGTAATATAACAAGACCTGATTGTTGTTCAATATAACAAAAAAGCAATTGATACCAGTACACGAATGACTGATATATACCACGACATGAATGTTGTTCAATATAATCCAAGGAAAAACAATTCATACCAGGACCAGAATGACTGCCATATACCAAGACATGATTAAATATAACACAGGAAAATATTTCATATGAGTGCAATAAAGACTGTAACATACCAAGACGTGATTGTTGTTCAATACAACAGAGGAAAACAATGTACACCATTACACATATGACTTTAATATACCGAGACGTAATTGTTGTTCAATATAACTCAAGAAAAATAATTTATACCAGAACACTTATGTTTTAATATACCTGGACACGGTTATTGTTCAATAAAACACCGGAAAAAAATTATACCAGTACATGAATGAATGTAATATGCCAAGATATGATTTTTGTTCAATATAACTCAAGGAAAACAAACTATACCAGGACACTAGTGACTGATATATATAAAAACATGATTGTTGGTCAACATAACTTAGGAATATAATTTATACCAGTACATGAATGACTGTAATATAGCAATACAGAATTGTTGTTCAATATATCTAAAGGAAAACAATTTATTCCAGTACATGTATGGCTGTAATATACTAAGATGAAATTGTTGTTCAATATAAAACAGGAAAACAAAAAATGATACCAGAACACGAATAACTGTTATATTCCAAAACATAATTGCTGTTCAATATGACACAGGAAAAATATTTATACCAGGACAATAATGACTGTAATATACAAAGACATACTTGTTGTTCAATATTACTCAAGGAAAACAATTTAAAAAAAAACACTAATGACTGTTATATAACATGATATAATTGTTGTTCAATGTAACACAAGAATACAATTTATACCAGTACACGAATGACTGTAATATACCAAGACATGATTGTTATTCAATATGACACAAGAAAACCAATTTATACCAAGACACTAATGACTGCAATATACCAATACAGATTTGATGTTCAATATGAAACAGGAAATCAATTTATATAGTACACGAATGGCTGTTATATAGCAAAATATGATTGTTCAGTATGACACAGGAGAACAATTTATACCAGTACATGAAAGACTGTAATATAACACGACATGATTGTTGTTCAATATAACACAGGAAAATAAATTATAAGAGTACACCTATGACTGTAATATACCAGACAGGATTATTTTTCAATATGAGACAGGCAAACAATTTATAACATGACATTAATGACTGTAACATACCAAGACGTGATTGTTGTTCAATATAACTCAAGGAAAACAATTTATACCAGTACACGAATGACTATAATATACCAAGACATAATTGTTGTTCAATATAACTCAAGGAAACAATTTATGCCAGGACACTTATGACTGTAATATACCAAGACATGGTTGTTGTTCAAAATAACACAGGAAAACAATTTATACCAGTACACGAATGACTTTAACATGCCAAAACATAATTGTTGTTCAATACGACTCAAAGAAAACAGTTTATACAAGGACACTACTGAATGTAAAAAACCAAAACATGATTGTTGTTCAATATAACTCAAAGAAAATATCTATACCAGTACACAAATGACTATGATAAACAAAGACATGACTCTTGTTCCATATAACTCAAGGGAAACAATTTATACCAGGACGCTAATGAGTGTAATATACCAAGACATGATTGTTGTTCAAAATCACTCAGGAAATAATTTATACTAGTACTTGAATGCCTGTAATATACCAAGCCATATTGTTTTTCAGTATAAGTCAATGAAAACAATCTCTACCAGGACAATTGTGACTATAATATACCAAGACATGGTTGTTGTTCAATATAACAAGGAAAACAATTTATACCAGGACACTTCGTTCCATCTAAGTGAGCTGCACTAGTTATATCGGGGGAATATAGCATTAGCTCCACAGATCTCTGATAGCCTAGAGTGTATGTATATGTGGAATAATAGTCCATAGCCTTGTGATTGGAGCCTTTTAGTATTCAACGTATGACAGCAGACTGTAATTTCGTCACGGTATGACTTTAAAGTATTCAGCGTATGACAGCACACTGTAAATTCGTAACGGTCTATGACTTTCAGTATTCAGCGTATGACAGCGCACTGTAATTTCGACACTGTATGACTTTCAGCATTCAGCGTATGACAGCACACTGCAAATTCGTAACGGTCTATGACTTTCAGTATTCAGCGTATGACAGCGCAATGTAATTTCGACACGGTATGACTTAAAGTATTTAGCGGATGATAGCACACTGCAAATTCGTAACGGTGTATGACTATCAGTATTCAGCGTATGACAGGCTCGATCGGAGGTCACTCCATATGGTTTTTGGTAGGGGTGAGCCAATGGCACACCAGGAAGCCCACCCTTATTGTATATTAAGAATCTCATAAATGTATATACACACATAATGTAGACAAGTATACCTTTTCATATATTGGGATTAAGACAGTAAATTCTTTATTTCTAATCAAAAAGTAGTGAATTAAACGCTGTTCGATGCCTTGTCAATGTAGTTATGTCAAATTCATATTAGTTTCTGATTTCGATGCAACATGTTGACCTTATCAGAAAATGTCATCCGACATTTCCAATCCTTCTCACATATTTTCATCGCGATTTATTACCCTTATCATAGAAGATGAAAGAAGAAAAATATACCTCTTCCAGCGGATCTTCCCTATGTTATTTTATATTGGAAGTGACCCCCTCCCCCGAGATGACAAGTCATGGTATGAATTTAAGTGTTCAGCGTATGATAGCACACTGTAAATTCGTCACAGAAGAATTGGTTGAACGCTCAACCTTACAACATGAACAGAATGTACAAGCGAGTGGAGCGATCGAAAGACGAAATTAATTACACATTTCAAACGACTCGTTGCATTTATACACGCTTCAAATGATTCATTACATTCATACACGCTATACATGGAATAACTGAAATTACGATAAATGACTGAAGTGAGTCGTTTCAACAATGTATTTCATTCATATCGTGTGTACACGAAAAGAGTGAAATGCACGTAAAAATTTTGATATTATTGGTGTGAGAATTTATCCCTAAGTGTTTATGATTTTCAACGATTTCAGCTTGATCTTCATTAAACATGATATTAAGGTCAGGTACTTGGGTATAAGAAATTACCAAAGCTTTGGTTTTGTTTGGATTAAAATCTACCAATCAGGTTTTAGCTCATTGGTTAAGTAAACTCAGATAACTATTAATTTCTGTTTCCATTATATTAAAATTCTGGCCCGAATAAGAAAGAGAAGTGTCATCCACTAATAAGCGTGTTATGTTACCTATTAGATATATCATTAATATGATAAAAAGAATAAAGGTTCCAATACTGATCCCGGGGGAACTTCTGCTCTTACCTTATCTGGGGTGATGGTTCGTTGTTTGATACAACACACTGATTTCTATCAGTTCAATAATCGTTAATCCAATCTATCAATGTTCCTGATTTTCAGTATGACTCTAATTTTTTTTTATCAAATCTTTATGCCAAACTGTATCAAAAGCTTTAGAAATATCGCACAATATCAAGATAGTAGACCGTTTAATATCCAAATTTTGGCAAACATTGTGATAAATTTCTAGTAATTGATATACAGTTGAGTGACCTGAGAGAAAAACTGACTGATATTCATACAGTAATTAATTTTCTATTAAGTAGTCATAAATATATTTGTAGACGACACGTTCCAATTGTCTTGCCGACACAACTTAACAATGCAATTGGTATATAATTTGAACATAAAGATTTATTGTCTTTTTAAAGATATGTACAACTCTAGCAAGTTTCCAAATGTTTGGAAACTGTCTTTGTTGGATAGGAGCACCAAATGAAAGTGCATGCTCTTTATATATTACAGGTATGGTGTAGTTCGTGAGAGCATTTTTCGTACGGATATACATTTCAAATTTTCAAAGTTTGGCATTTAGTTTTTGTAATTTGTAATTTCCAATGTTATTCCGTTGACCAGTCTATAGTGCCCACATCACACTATTTTATGATGCCAAAAGTTCTTACAATCGACTTGATTAGTACCCTGTGTTTGTCTATATGTTGTAATCGTCCAATAGCTTAAGACAGTAGTGCTTTTGTCGGGAAAAGGATGACAGTGATTGTAAGAGCATTTTTCCAGTTTAATTAATGTTTGTTGATAATCCCGCATCCATGACCAGAAAAGACAAGGATGAAGTATTGATCGACATTTACCAAGGAATTCCGCTCAAACCGGTGCTAGGGGCCGTCTTGAACTTACTATGAGGTATGAGCAAGGCTCATTGTTGAAGGCCTCGTGGCGACTTGAAGAACAACAATAAAAGCATTGTTCCTTAGCTTGGTTCTCCCGTGTATTTGTAGAGACTTTGTTTGATGAACATTTACTCCTTCTATTGTTATTAAAAACAGTATACTCAGTAGCTTTTAACATTTGGTGACTGACAAAATCTTCACTAAAATTTTTAATATATAATTTAAAACCTTTTTCTTGGACAATAGTATTGGACAAAGAAGTATCGGTTTTCCTAGGTATATCAGGTGGAGAGTGGTCATCATCATTTACAGATGAAATTTAGCAGAGATACTTGTTTAACATCTCGTCCTTTATTTTATCGTCATAAATTAAATTCAAAATTTGATTGATAATAATTAAGTAAGTACCTGTATCTTTCATTAGTTTCCTTAATACGATTTCGAATCCGTTTTTGAAAAAGAGAATCAATTTTCTCATTTGCGTTAAAACAGAATTGCTCATGTGCAAATTTTATCATGTTGTTCACCTCATTTCTCTGCGATCTATATTTTAGTAAAATAGATGCGGATGGATGTGTTTTGGATAATCGGCTGTTCTTTCTTAAACCAGGTAGACAGACGGACATAAGCTGACAAGTAGTGATAAGTGCCTTCCTACACAGTGAAGTCTGAATCTAGTTGAAAATCATGCAAAACTTTCTTCCTATGGATGGTAGTTACATATGCTAATTACAAAGTTCGGAAATGCATTTGAATTGCATAATAAACTGTTTGGCGCAAAGCCCAGCATGGTACCACCGCAGCATGTTGAGAAGGGCCCAGAACAACATTAATCACGTTGAAATAGTGTAGATGTTACCTGAAACCTGTTACCAAACTCAAGTAACACATTATCTAAAATTTGAACAAAAGTGCATTAAATTCAAAGAAAAAGATGAAAGTTATTTTTTAACTCCTTCTGATCCATTTTTCGAAACGAACTTTAATTTTCTGCTTACGCTTTGTGCCTACAAACATCATACTAAAATTTGATAATGATCCGACCACTAGAACCAAAGTTATGCTATCCACAGACGCTGGCGCCGACTGCGCCTTTCCATAACATGGCCCCAAAAATTTTGCGGTCTTAAAAAATTGCATATTGAAATTGCATCTATCAAATAACCTGTTCGTATAATGTAATGCCTTAGCAAAATGTTGTTCCTTCGTAAAATGAGGATATATGACTCTTTTAGAGAATTGCATCAAGCAAGATGAAAGCTGCCTTTGTGGTTACTGATATTATTAACATAAAACATGCACTATGGAGACGAGCAGATATTTCTTACTCCGTTTGACCTCAATGTTAGTTCATTCTAATATCTGAAACTTTCCCAAAAGGAACAACTGGAAATCGGTATATTGTCCTGTATTGCGAAACTATTCTATGATCAAATAACAATTTTAGACACAAAAGCCACCTATTAGGCAATTAGAGAACTTTTCACAGAAGAAAAGTGTTTTATGTTCAAAGGTTTTGGTATGATTTGAATGGTGTGCATTATGTTTTAAAAAAACGATCCCTTAGCTGGACAATTAGTTTTAAAATACTTGAAAATAGTGCAAATTGAGTTTTACAGCAATGTCTGAAGCTAAGCCCCTATGGGCATTTTTGAAACCACAGTTTCAATTTATTCGAAAGATACATATGTCCCCGGACATCCCTAGACTCTCCAGTTCTACCATGTATCAAATAGTATTCCGGATGCCACCTCTCTGTTGCGCAGTATTCCAGATGCCTGGTACGAAAAATGGTAGAATTCCAGATGCCAGGGGGTAGGGGGGTCGGTACCCTCAGAATTGCAAAACAATGCAAATGTGTTGAAAAAAAAACGAAAGTAATAAAAAAATGAATTTAAACTACTTATCTGCCGTTCTATGGAAATATCCTGTTTATATATTGTTGATTCTTTTTTCAATTTTTCTTCCGTCATTTTTAAAAGTTTTCGCTCAAAAACATTTCGCAAGATGTCAGAAAGATTTTTGGTATGTGATATTCTAAGATGAGTCTTTAAAACTAACCCTGTATCTAACCCCAAAAAAACTTTTGCGAAGGGAGTGATCTCACCTAATACTGTTTATCTTGTTATCGGATTTCCTCTGAAACCGTTACAAGAAATATCAATTTACTTTCTTTTGCTAACAGTTTGTTTCATCCTTGGGATGATTCGTTACATTTGGACCGAAGGGACCTAATGACTCATAATATGAGTTATTTCACTCTTCATTTTTTTTTTTGCTTTGTTACTTTTTTTCCGAACTGCCAGTATCAGGAAATCCCTTTCTTCCGAAGAAGTGATATCGTTAATGTAACATATCACCATTTCTAAATTTTATAAGTATAAATCTTAGCCAACGTGCAGATTATGAATTGACAGTTTTTATTATTATGCCAAGGACTTTGATAATTCCAATTTAAGAAAAAAATGAATAAAAATAAATTGTTTGAATTGTTTTCAATATTAAAAACATATGGAAATTTCTTTCATATTTCTTAAACATAGATAATGAGTTAAGTTAAAACAAAATAATATTTTACATACTAACCAATCACAACTCAATTTCAAATATTCACTCCGTTATATAATCTTGGGTACACAAAAGGGAAAATCCAGTTCTATATATAAATCCTTACCGTGTTATCTGAAATACCCGTATTCAAATGGTCTTTGTTTTAAGATGTTGCGATGTTGCCATTGTCTTCGGATTACTCATTTTCGGACAGTCAGTTTGGTTCTCATTTACTTTCAGATACGAGCAGATTTTGAAATTATCCCTTCGTTTCCTACTGAACGGGTTTGTTGACCCTTTGTCGGTAACAAAGACACGCTAGTTTGTAAACACCGTAGAGCAGCATGTTATGTTACCAACGATTACACGACCCGAACATCTAACACCACCTCAATTGGCAGACCCTGGAACAAAGAAGGAAGACCAGTAGACTGTGTAAGCTATACAAGATCCAGAACAGCCTGGTAGACCTCAACAGGGGTCGATATATACAGAACAGGGACTGCAGAACAAGAGGGCAGCACAGATTATTCCAGTACCACCTACAGAAACTCCTTCTTCCTCAGGAACATTGTAGACTGGAATCATTTGCCAACCACAGCAGCTAAACCACGTGAACTACAGCAGGTACCATTGAAGAATTCAGGACTAACCTCGCGGGTGGCCCTGCCAGCTAGATCAACTACCCTATGTATATAATTTTCACACTGTAAATAGTGAGCTTTTAAATGTACATAGTCGAGGGGACCATTGCTGTGTGTGTCTAGGAATGCAAGGTTAGTCCACAGAACTTCAGACAGTCGGAAACGACTCCAGTTCCTACAAGAGCCGAACACCTGACACCACCTCAATTGGCAGACCCTGGAACCAGACCAGTAGATAATACAGAATTGTTGTTCAATATAAAACAAAAAATAATTCATACCAGTACACGAATGGCTGTTATATACCAAAAAATGATTGTTCAGTATGACACAGGAAAAGACATTGTTGTTCAATATAACACATAAAATAATGTATACCTGTACACGAATGATTGTAAAATACCAAGACATTATTATTGTTCAAAATGACTAAAGGAAAACAATTTATTCAAGGGCACTAATGACTGTAATATACCAAGACAAGATTCTTGTTCAATATAACATAGGGAAACAATTTATACCAGTACACGAATGACTTTATATACCAAGACGTAATTGTTGTTCAATTTAACTCAAGGAAAACAATCTATAACTCGACACTTGTGACTGTAGTATACCAAGAGATGATTGTTGTTTAATAAAAATGAAGGAAAACATTTTTACACCAATGATTGTAATATACCAAGACATGATTGTTGTTCAATATAACACAGGAAAAGAATTTATAATAGTACACTTATGACTGTAATATAAAAGGACGTGATTGTTTTTCAATATAACAGGGGAAAACAATTATACCAGTACACGAATGACTATAATATATCAAGACATAATTGTTGTTCAATATTACTCAAGGAAAATATCTATATACCAGTACACAAATGACTATGATATACCAAGACATAATTGTTGTTCAATATAGCTCAAGGAAAACAATCTCAACAAGGACACTTGTGACAATAATATACCAAGACATAGTTGCTGTTCAATATGACTCAAGGAAAACAATTTATACTAGGACACTATGACTGTAAAAGACCAAGACATGAATGTTGTTCAAGATAGCACGGGAAATTAATTTATATAAGTACCCTAATGACTGTAATATACCAGATGTGATTATTGTTCAATATGAGACAGGAAAACAATACCAGGGCACTAATGACTGGTATATACCAAGACATGATTGTTGTTCAAAATAACTCAAGAATTTATACCAGGACACTGATGACTGTAATATACCAAGACTTGATGGTTGTTCATTATAGCGCAAGAAAACAATTTATACCTTTACTAGAATGACTGTAATATACAAAGACATGATTGTTGTTCAATATAAACTCAAGGAAAACAATTCATACCAGGACAAGATTGACTGTCATATACCAAAACTTGATTGTTGTTCAATATAACAATTTATACCTGTACACGAATGACTGTAATATACAAATACAGAAATGTTGTTCAATATATCTTAAGGAAAATAATTTATTCCAGGAAACTAATGACTGTAATATATAAAAACATGGTTGTTGTTCAATATAACTCAGGACAACAATTTATAAAGGTACATGGATGACTGCAATTTACTAAGACATGATTGTTCTTCTATGAAATCCAAGGAAAATAATTTATACCAGTACTCGAATGACTGTAATATACCAATCCAGAATTGTTGTTCAATATATCTCAAGGAAAACAATTTGTTCCAGGAACCTAATGACAGTAATGTATAAAAACATGGTTGTTGTTCAATATAACACATTAAAACAATTTATACCGGGACATGGATGACTGCTATATACTAACACGTCATTGTTAATCAATATAAAACAAGAAAACAATTTATACCAGGACACTAATGACTAACATATAACAGACATGATTGTTCTTCAATCTAACTCAGGGAAACAATTTATACCAGGATATTAATGATTATAATATACCAAAGACATGATCGTTGTTCAAGAAAGATCAAAGAAAACATCTTATACAAGGACACTAATGACTGTAATATACCAAGACATGATTGTTGTTCAATATAACACAGGAAAATAATTTATAAGAGTGCAATTATGACTGTACTATACGAAGACATGATTGTTGTTCAATATAACACAGGAAAATAATTTATAAGAGTGCAATTATGACTGTACTATACGAAGACATGATTGTTCTTCAACATAACATGGAAAAACAATTTATACCAATACACGAATGACTTTAATATACCAAGACATAATTGTTGTTCAATATAAATCAAGGAAAACATTCTATACGAAGACACTTCTGACTGTAATATACAAATCCATGGCTGTTGTTCAATATTACTCAAGGAAAACAATTTATACCATTACATAAATTACTGTAATGTACCAGACATGATCGTTGTTCAATATAACACAGGACACTTATGACAGTAATATACCAAGACATGATTGTTTGTCAATATAACACATGAAAATAATTTATACCAGTACACGAATGGTTGTAATATACCAATGCAGAATTGTTGTTCAATATATCTCAGGGAAAGCAATTCATTCCAGGAAAATAATGGCTGTAATATATAAAAACATGGTTGTTGTTTATTATAACTCAAGGAAAATAATTTATACCAGAACACTAATGACTGCAATTTACCAAGAAATAATTGTTGTTCAATATAACACAGGAAAATAATTTATACTAGTACACAAATGACTACAACAAACAAAAATATGATTGTTGTTCGATATAACTCAAGGAAAACTATTTATACGTGAACACTAAGAACTGTAATACAACAAGACATAATTGTTATTCAATATAACACAGGGAAACAATTTATACCAGGACATTAAAGACTGTAATATACCAAGACAGGATTGTTGTTCAAGAAAAATCAAAGAAAACATTTGATACAAGGACACTAATGACTGTAATTTACCAAGAAGTAATTGTTGTTCAATATAACACAGGGAAATAATTTATATTAGTACATGGATGACTGCTATATACTAAGACATGATTGTTAATCAATATAAAACAGAAAAACAATTTATACCAATACCCGAATGACTGCCATAACCCAAAACATGATTGTTTTTCAATATAACTCAAGGAAAACAATTTATACCAGGACACTAATGACTGTAATGTAAAAAGACATGATTGTTCTTCAATATAACACAGGAAAACAATGTATAACAGGACTTTAATGACTGTTATATAAGAAAACATTATTTTTCTTCAATATAAATCAGGGAAACAATAAATGATTGTAATATACCAAGACATGATCGTTGTTCAATAAAAATCAAGGAAAACATTTTATACAAGGACACTTATGACTGTAATATACCGAGACATAATTTTTTTAATTTTTTTTTTATTTTAATATATTCACTTTTTTACATATTGATAATTTCGATAAATTTCAATTAGAAGGTATATATCTACAAGTAGTTTACTTCTCATTACCAATACATGCAGACAAAAAAAAAAAACATTTCTAGTAAAGTTTAATTATCAAAACAGGTTAGGATATATAATAAGGATATTTATTCAGACACAGTTATTCCTTCCCTATAGTTAATTTTCCCCATCTCGACGGCGATGTTCCGTTAGCCCCTTCTTACGGGGTCTACATTTCACAACTTGTTCGATATGCACGAGTATGTAGTGATGTTTCTTACTTCAACTAGCGAAATCTTTGTCTCACTGAAAAACTTCCACATCAAGGGTTTACATATCATAAATTGATAAAAACATTCTCTAAATTTTATTATAGATACATTGACTTATTAAGAAAATTTGGTTCTACATGCAGGGCTCTTATACATCAGGGCATTTCACATCCAAACTTGTATGGCAATATCATTTACAGAACGCATAAATTCAAAAATTGTCCTTCAAAACTTATTAATCCGTTGAACAAACTTATTCATAAAGGATATAAATACACCATTGTTGTTAAATCGTTTCTTCTGGTTTTGTTGGCAAAGATATTGATCATCTCCTAAATGCTTTACACGATAACTAGATTAATTTATACAATTTTTCATATTGGCAGTATTTGGCATTGCACAATATCATGTTCTTCTTTCATCATTTATGACGTTGTTATACTAAATCTATTTAGAAGTATTTCAATTGAAGTTTCATATGTAAGAAGGCTTGATATCATAGTCAACGGAAATTATATCCTTAGCTTGTTGTCAGTCACTGCTAGCATTTGTCCGGACAGTACCTGTGTGCATTGTCTTCATGTATTATGTACTTCATTGTAAGGGTACTCGTCTTGATAAGTTGGACTTTTTTCTAGGTTGATTTTTACTGTGAGTCTTTTTGTGTATTGATGTTTAGCCATACACCACACATGGATATGAGATGTTGTCTCCTTGACATTTGCCCCATTTCCTTTCTTTTTCATACAGTATCTTACTTATTAATATAGTGAATTCTATATCATAATACATATATATACGGTGGTCGGACTTTAAATTCAAAAATATAACTATTCAGAAGAGATTTTATATTACAATTTAACACTGTAGATAATACATACAGAACATTTTACAAGAATACACTTTGTGCACCTTAAGTCACTGTCCATTTGTGAAGTCAAAAAAAAAAAAAAAAAAAAAAAAAAAAAAAATATCAGGGGGCAATGTGTCCTCTTCAATCATACAGGTACCTCTTAAAAACAGACCACTTATTTACAATTTTTGCTTTAACTGCAGGAGTTTTATAATATGTAGCAGTCAATTTCTCAATTTCATAAATATTTTAAGTTTCTTTTTAGCTCCAATCAAAGTTGGTATTTGACCTATAATTTTAAAATTATATATATAGTGTTTAATAACAATAACAAATAAATGCTGAGAGTTCTGAACAATGTCTGTCCCAAACCTAACGTTTATTAATGTAAGGGGTAGATGAATATTACATGAAATAAAAAGTAACTCAGCAAGCTGCAACCACAGAGTTTTAAGTATTGAACATTCCACAAAAAGATGAACAACAGTCTCCTTTGTTCCGTTGCAAAAACTACAAAGATCCGTGTCTTTTGGTTTACACTTGTATAAATAAGAATTAGAATTTATAATATTATTTATAATTTTGTATTGAAATACAATTGATTTATTGTGTCTCGTACACTGGAAAGGTGTCAAATAAATCTGTTCCCAGGAATCTATGTCCTAATTAACATTATCACTCAATTTATTTTGTTTAGTTGTAGGTGTTTCTGCATATAAAGCAAGGAAGGTGTTATAAAAGTACTTAGTTGACTTATTATTTCTCTTTACATAGTCTAGATTACTTGAAGTCATATTTAGAAGTTTAGGGACATTTTGAAGTTTTTGTTTCCACAAATTTGGTATCATATGAATTACCCCATAAAACTGTACAAAAGTAGCATTTACATCATGCAGTCGTTTGAAGTCTTCAAAAAGAGAGAGCTGTTGTTTTCTGTAACTAAATCATTGATAAAAAAATACCCCTGAACGACACCAATCTTCATAAAAAATAGGTTTATTATTTATTTTGAGATTTGCATTAAACCATATGGATTGGCTCAAAAATGTCATATCCTGATTCTAGGTTATCTTTACATAATTTGCTCCAATTTTCAAAAATATCTTTCCAAAAATGATTAAACTTTGTGGCTACCAATTGTATACCTGAACTATTCATCAAAAATATATTTTCCCATCCATATTTACTAAATTGGTCAACAATAAGTTATTTACATGGAGATTGGTGTAGCGGATTAAGAAATTTATTTATCCAAGTCATTTTCAATGCATAACAAAAAGAGTTTACATGTGGCATTTTAAGTCCTCCATTCTCATATGAATTGATAATAACATTATGTCTAATTTTATCTGTCTTATTATTCCTTAAAAACTTAAAGAATATACATTGGAGTTTGTCTAGAATATATTCAGGAGGATCTGGTAAGACAGTAAGAGACTGAATGAGGATATAGACTTAATCACTGTAATTTTTCCCATATATGTTAAATCTCTATAAAACCATGAATCTATCAAAGTTTGTATTTTAATCATTTTTTCTTCAAAGTTGATTAATGTTTTATCTTCCTGAAAGAGATCAAATTGTATCCCTAATAATTTAAATTTTCCAGTATGGTTCCAATGTAATCTAGTTTCAGGCAATATAATGTCATGGGAATATTTTTTTGAACCTATCCATATAGCTTCAGATTTGTCAAGATTTGCTCTCAAACCAGCACATTCAGAGAATTTTTTGAGAATAAATAATGATTGTTCAAGCGATGATTGATCATCATCAAGTCACAAAGATGAATCATCTGCGTACTGACTAATCAGGTACTCAGAGTCCTGCAGTTTGATTCCATTTATCTCTAGGTTATTTTTAATAGCTGCACTCATGAGTTCTAATGCAAGAATAAACAGATAAGAAGACAAAGGGACAAAGGATCTCCTTGTCGAACTCCACGTTTAATAGAGAAAAAAAAATGAGCAATGTTCATTATAAGCGATGCAGCTTTCACTATTTTTATATAAAGTTTCAACCCATTTTATATAGTCTGGTCCAAAACCAAGGAATTCTAATGTTTTGATAATAAAAGACAATTCCAGAGAATCAATAGCTTTCTCAAAATCTAACAATAATAAAAGACCTGGGATTTTTTCCTCCTCCATTTGATCTATTAAATCGTACAGAAGTCTAGTACACTCTCCAATATATCTGCCCTTAATAAAACCTTGCTGTGTCTCGCTTACAATGTTGTTTAAAAAGGGTTTAATTCTATTGGCTAAAGCTGCAGATGCAATTTTCATATCTACATTAAGTAATGTGATTGGTCTCCAGTTTTTTAAATAAATTTTTGATTTTCCTTACTTAGGAATACAAGTATTCAAACCTTGACTTTGACTAATAGAAAAGTAACCTTGCTCAAAACAGTAATTATAAGACTTGATAAGATATTAATTCAGATAATTCCAAAAAAAACTTGCAGAATTCTGAAGTGAACCCGTCAAGACCTGGAGGTTTTCTATTTTTCATATTTTCAAACGCATTTAAGCATTCATTATAATTAAGTTGGCCTTCCCCCATTGTGTTCTCTTCATCTGATAGTTTAGATATATATGGGTTATTAATGTCAAAAAATAGTTGTTCATGAAAATCTTCGCAAACTGGACTAGTTGGTGAATATATATTTTCGTTAAATAATTTTTATTCATTAATTAATTCTAATTGATCAACTATTTCCTTCCCGTCATGATCTATAAGTTTAGGTATAATCTTTTACTGAAAATGTCTTTTTTCTAAATTACAAAAGTAATTAGTACATCTTTCCCCTTCAGCCTCCCACCTAGCTTTTGCTCTGATCATAATGTCATGAACTTTTTTCTCTCGAAGTACCTTTAACTCTTCTTCTACTTTTTTTTAATTTCATCTAAGTTATTTTCAGTTTGACTAATGCTATAAGCATGTTGAGTTTCTTTTAGTTTTGATTCAAGATCTGTTCCTTCAGTTGAATTTTTCTTTTTTATATAACCGGAGTAAGAAATTGTTTTACCTCTAATCATACATTTTAATAATTCCCCAAAAATATGTGGGTTTACTAATACATCATATAATTGATCACCATTATTAATACAATACTGGTTGATGGTGTCATTTATACATTGCTTTATCTCGCTGACATAATCCGAATCATGCAATAAACTGTTGTTAAATTTCCAAGTCCCCCTCCCTCTAGACTGGTCATACATTTAAGAACTAAACATACTGGAGAGTGATCTGCCCTGTATTTTATATCGATATTAGTTTCATTTACAAGATATTCTTAATCACTTGATACAAGAAAATAGTCCACTCTACTTTGTTTTAAATTTGGGTGATGCCAAGTAAACCTTTCTACCTCAGGGTTATTCAGTCTCCAAATATATAAAAGATCTAAAGTTTCTTTCATTTCAACGATCCGAGACATAATTGTTGTTCAATTAAACACAGGAAAATAATGTATACCAGTACACGAATGACTGTAATATACCAAGATATGATTGTTGTTCAATATAACTCAAGGAAACCAATTTATACGAGGACACTAATGACCATAAAATATCAAGACATGACTGTTGTTCAATAAAAACAGGTATATAATTTATACCTGTACACGAATGACTGTATAATACCAACACATAATTGTTGTTCAATATAACCCAAGGAAAACTATTCATTCCAGGATTCTAATGACTTTAAAATAACAAGACATAATTGTTGTTCAATATAACACAAAATAATTTATACTAGTACACAAATGACTCTAGTAAGCAAAGATATCATTGTGGTTCGATATAATTCAAGGATACAATTTATACGAGGACATTAATAACTGTACTATACCAGGCATGATTTTTGTTCAAAATGAAACAGGAAAACAATTGATACCAGGACAGAAATAACGGTAATTTACCAAGACATGCTTTTTGTTCAATAAAAACCAAGGAAAACATTTTATACCAGGACACTAATAATTGTAGTATATCAAGGCATGATTGCTGGACAATATAACACAGGAAAATAATTTATTCCAGTACACGAATGAATGTAATATACCAATACATAATTGTTATTCAATATATCTCAAGGAAAACAATTTATTCCAAGAAACAAATGGCTGTAATATATAAAAACATGGTTGTTGTTCA
Organism: Modiolus philippinarum; assembly: GCA_002080025.1. Lineage (NCBI taxonomy): Eukaryota > Metazoa > Mollusca > Bivalvia > Mytilida > Modiolidae > Modiolus > Modiolus philippinarum. Next base: position 756 of record MJUU01048577.1, on the reverse strand, counting down.
ATATAACTCAAGGAAAACAATTTATACCAGGACACTAATGACTGAAATATACCAAGACGTGGTTGTTGTTCAATATAATACAGGGAAATAATATATACCAGACATAAATCCGAAGGATTAACTCCCTCCATCTTAGTTTTGTCCTTATCTATATTTGATATTACTGATTATTAGGATTTCGTTTTGTTTTATGCATTTTAGACATCTTTTGAAATTATTAATTTCCTATTTTTGGGTTCTAGTGCTGCTGATGAGGAATAAATTTCCGAAATGGCCAGACAGCTCATTAAATTATTGCAGTTGGAGTTAACATATGTGTTATGGTCAATCATGTTCATTTACTCCATATCCTTTCGTAAAATAATTAATGACTGTAATATACGAGAAATGATTGTTGTTCAAGAAAAGCAAGGAAAACATCTTATACAAGGACACTAATGACTGTAATTTACCAAGACATAATTGCTGTTCAATATAACACAGGAAAATAATTTATACTAGTGAACGAATGACCGTAATAAAGAAAGATATGATTATTGTTCGATATAACTCATGAAAATAACTTGTTTGCCACTTCTTACACAACCTTCCTGTAAAATTTCATCCAATTCGGAACACTTTTAATTTTCCCGCCTTTTTTGTTTCCATGGCAACGGCGGCCATTTTTAAAATTCCGACACTTGAGTGCACCTCTCGGGGTGCGGGTCTACCTTCCTATGAAGTTTGGTGAAGGTTGGGCAAACGGTCTCCAAGAAT
>MJUU01048576.1:14680-25119 GCA_002080025.1 Modiolus philippinarum | reverse complement strand
ATTTTTAGCTCACCTGGCTATGCCAGGGTGAGCTTTTGCCATCACTTTGCGTCCGTCGTCTGTCGTCCGTCTGTCCGTCCGTCGTTAGCTCACTTTCAAAAATCTTCTCCTCTGAAACTACTGGAGGGATTGGTTTGAAACTTTATAGTAATCATCTATGACATGTCCTGTACAAACGATCCTCATTTTATTATGATCCGATGAAAAACATGGCCGCCGGTGCTAAAAATAGAACCTAGGGGTAAATTGCAGTTGTTAGCCAATAACTCAAAAACCGATGCAGATATCAAAAATCTGACAGGAGTTAAATTGTTCAGAATGCCGAGATCTATCTGCTCTGCAATTTTGAAGATAATTGAAAACCCGTCTGAGAGTTATAGCCCTTTTTCCGTAAATTTTTCAAAATTTGTGCATTTTTTAGTTTTTATTTCAAAAACTGTAACAGATAGAGGTGAAGTGTAAATTAAAAACATGTTCAGCATATCAAGATCTACATACTCTGAAATTTTGAAGAAAATCCAAAGGCCTGTGTATGATTTATTGGCCGTTGTTCACTTTTTTTTTATTTTTTTTCCCCAATACCATATGGTTATGGGTTATTTCCCTTAAAATTCTGTGTTCAAATCTTCTTTAGTTAACTTTTCTCTTTTAAGCTTTAGAGAAATTCCCTACTATCACTTCATTAAAAAAATTATTTCTTCATAATTTAGAGCAAAAACAGTGTTTTTGTGCAAATTTCTGCAATTTTTTGCAAAAATACTTTCTTAATCTTTACCTTATTTGATGTTATAATGATTTGCCTATATAAACATATTGTGTACATTACTGGGACTCTAGTGGTGAATCACTATTGTATGTTGAAGAAGATTATCAGCTTCATAGACTGCTTATTATTAAATGTATTTGTAAATAAAGCCTTTAGTGAGCAGTTGATGAAATTAACCTGAAAGGAAATTAACATGAATGGATTTGAACGGAACTTGGCATTTATGATGCTTTTGAGGTGCTGACTATAATATATATATGTATTGTGACTTTTATGCCTAAATTTCATCCAACATGGCCATCTGCAGGGAACTTAATTTATTACTCGACTGTATGGAAAGAGCATACAAAGAATTTTTTATCTGAAACAACTTGGCTAGTCACAATGTACATTTGTATCTTAGATGGTCCCCTTCAAAACAGATGTCCTTCAAGTCTGCACACCTTATGCAAATTGGCTACCAATGGGAAACAAAATTTAATATAGGAGTACATTCAAAGATCTTCTTCTTTAAAACCATTTGGCCAATGGGAAATAAACTTTGGCACAATACTTAATTTTCTTTAAAATTGTGTCCTGCAGATCCATCCCTTATCCAAGATGGCATGCAATAGTGAAAAAAGTTTAATTAAAGTTGGATCATATAATATAAATGTTTAGTTACATAGTTTGAAAATGAGACCCTTTAACATATAAGTTGATTTGAAGTTATGTATTGGCCATGGTCCAGGTGAGCGATACAGGCTCTTGAGAGCCTCTTGTTATTTTCCCTAGTTTGTGTCCAGCTAATTACTTGGTCAATCTCCTTATTGCGTCCATCTAATTATTGTGTCAAGCTCTTTCCTATGTCCATACTCACTTTAAATTACACTTTTTCAAATTTCAGTGGACGACATGCTGCGGTCGTATCATGCTGCGCTCGGCGTAGCCCTTTATTTTCTTGTCATATTATCATTTCATGTTTCATATTTATCCTAATTCTAGTTAAATCTTTTTTTGTCCACAGAACCTTTCCCTGTCGGTGTTTGTAAATTTGACCAAAAATGTCCAGTGAAAATAGAATGTTCAACTTTAGTAGCAGACCCTATTCCATACCAATGGACCAATACTACTACAGTCAGTAAGTAGGATAATTATTCCCATGATTTAAATAAAGTAATAATTTATGTTATGTAGCCAGTCCATACAAATGGAGAGCGAATTCGAGCAACTAAAATAGCATCTACAGTTGAACATTAGCAAGATCGAACTGTTGTTACTGGAAGTTTATGCACTGTTGTAGTTAATTGTGCAAGCACAATCTTCACTGCACATGTCTTGTCAAACAAGACAAATATGCCACCTAAGAAAAATGGAACTAGAGTAGAGGTGTGACGTCAACGAGTAATCGTTTGATGGATTTCATTTGTCACTCCTTATTCAAATCTGGATATCCCTCATGGGGACCAAAATTGACTAGAGTTTGATGATCACACTCACTCAAAATTATGGTATGTAATATCATTATACAATTATGGCCTTTAATTTAGGGTAATATCCATAATTATTTAATCGAGAAAATGTTATTTTTCTGAGGTCCATGGGACCGAGGTAAAATAACCTTTTCCAGATTAAATAATTATGGATATTATCCGAAGTCAATTAAAGGCCATAACTATTATTATACTGAACTAAAAACTAAAAACAACGGTGTTTTATGATATTAATATCAAATCCATATGAAAAATGTCTAAATAAACCAAAACGAATGAATGTAGTAATGGGTGGTGAGGTAGTATTTGCTTACATTACAGGGATTTCCTCACGACCTGAAAAGCAACACATTAGTCAACTATAAAAAAGAAAGAAATAAATGTAATGTTTTTTTTTAATCGGGAGCAAGTTCCAGTGCTTTGATCCTTTTTACGGGCGTCCACAGAAAAAAATCCTTATGAGCTTTTTCCTCAAAACTTTAACTATCAAACTCCGAGCTTTTCATCTGTAGAAAGAGCATACTGCTGTATGAATCTTAAGTACTTATGGTGTTTTTTATCTGGGATTATCGTAATGTCCCTGTCAGTGCTGCAGCCGAACCGATTGGCAGCCATGTATATTTATGTTTACGTTGACGACAAGGGAAATTACTAGTTATTTGTTCGACGTGCTAAAGCGCGCCTTATTCAAATTAGTTATTTTGCCTACGCGCACTTTCCCGAACAGTTATTTTGCCTACATGCACTTTCCCAAACAGTTATTTTGCCTACGCGCTATTAGTTGTAGAAATACCAATATTATTTTTACCATAGTTTCTATGGTAAAGTATAATAATAGTTGATACAAAAGTAAAATTATGTAATGTAGTCACTCCAGAGGTTGGAAATTATGAAATACTCCATACATAGGGAATTGCATACATGGATTTATCTAGGATCTCGTAGGGGCCGCTATTTGGACCCATTCCCAATTGGAAATACCCTATTTTTTTTCCTAATTTTGACCTTTAAAAATCCCAAAATTGAAATTTCCCAAATATAAATCAAAAATGTCATAGCCAGTGACATCGTTAAAGTGTTAACAAATGGGTAATTCTATATATACGGTGTATTATCCTCTGTAATTGTCGTAAAAATGTAAACAATTCGTGTCCTTCTACTGTGTATAATCCTCCTTTAATGTGGATAACATAACTGGAAGTTGGTACTGCGTTTGTTGTAAGGGAAACACTGTCTTGTTGACAAAAATTGGGTCACCATACTGGGGGATTAGGGCAATTTAGTTGCCCTGTTGTGCTCCAAGTCACCTACAGTTGATCCCAAAAGCGATTTTAAGTCGCTGTGTAATCCGTTCTATCTTGTATTCTTCAAACTCAAACGTTGTTGTTAATGACATCTCATGGTTCAAAATCAGACTAATTGACTTTATAATATACATTTATTACAAAAATTCAATAAAAATTTGCCCTAAATAAATACGTTTCAACTCCATGAAAACAGGAAGTGACTTGCAATTTATGATCTGTATATCCCTCCAATATGTTGGAGAACCATTCATAAAAAGGATGTAGTTCAACTAGTTGATTGGAAACTGTCTCTTTGAGCAACTGAGTGATAAATTTATAAGGACATGAAAAGAAAACTATGCATTATTTTCCTTTTATAAATCTTACCTAAATGTAGGAGCACCTCCATCAAAATCTTTTTTTTTGGGGGGGGAAGGAACATATATCTGATACAACTTTAATAAGTTTTTTTTTTATTAAATCTACATTGTAGATCATGAGATAACAATACTATTTGAATAATTGCCATTGTTGAGTGTTTAATATTCACCTGAAAATACTCAATAGCAGAGGGAAACAAATACAAAAAAATAATTTATCATTTAAATTAATTTAAAGGTATGTGTACACAAGTCTCCCTGTCATGACCTGAAGTCTCCCTATCTGTACCCTGAGGGATAGGGTACAGATACCCTGAGCCCTCAAATCTAAACAAAATTGTAGAGCCAAGCCCAAGGGAACATGAATCTAATCTAAATAAAATTGTAGAGCCAAGCCCAACTGTAGATGAAAATAAAATTGAAATTCCAATTCCAGAATTGAAAGACTCTGAACTGGATGAGCTTGTCCTCATAATCAAACAAAAAGAAAGAAAGAAAAATAAAATTATGAAAGTCTTTGTTGTTCTCTGATATTATGTTTCAGAATTATTAAATAAAACACTTAACCAAACTCTGTGACAATATTACAGTAATCACAATTAAAATACTGATATTCAATCATCCTTTTATAAGGCACATTAAAGTTTTCTATTCAAAATATAGAGTGAAGAGACATTTTTTATCTTGTTATATTGTTCCAAATTTTCATAAAATGTTGATTGAAAATTCCCAATTTGCCCACAGGGTCCCTTTTCCCAAAAAAGCTAGATAAACCCTTGACATAATGTAGTCGCTCCATTAATGTGGCTTATTAGAATATTTTCGGAAAAGGGAATATGATGCTCATTTGGGAAGTTTTATCACCAGAATCTAGTCATCTTATCATTTGGGAACCAAAATCTTGTTGTTAAGTACATGTTTTTGGGGAATCTTGCTTGATTTTGCAATAGTTTTCATTGGGAAAGACTCCTTTTATCAGTGTCTGCTGAATGCTTGAAAAATCCATGTGTAAGTTCGTCCATAAGAAGTGTATTGTAGTAAGTCCATACATGGGGAATTACACGATGTTGTTCGTCAATAGTCCATATATATAAATAGAATAATGGTATTTTCGAAGGTCGAGACAGAAAATATCACCATATCGCGGCGAGTCCGATAGGACGAGCTGTGATACTAGTGATATTTTCTGTCGAGACCTTCAAAACTACCATTATTGTTTTTATCGGTAATTTGGGTGAGTTTCTTTTGATCTCTACTACATCTTAAAGCTTGTATCAAAGGCAAGACGAACAACAACAAGTGATACTAGAAATTATCAGCTGTTGGTCAGGGCTGTTCCAGAAAAAATGACATGGGGGGGTTTGAAGGCACTTTTTATTGACCCCCACCACCCATAGAATTCTTCCCCATATGTACAATACAAAAGGATGAAGAAAACACAACCACCCACAGAAATTTATATGAAGTGCCTTCAAAGGGTCCCAGACCAACTTTTCTGGAACAGCCCTCACTTGGCATGCGCAAACATGTTGCGGAATGATATATTTTAATTTTTTGGCCAATCGCGCTTCAGTGGTCAAAGAGCAAAAAAGCATGTGAATGATGTGGGAAAAAAAAACTAGCTCAATTGAAAGTTAGTAAAGCATAACATAAACATGCAACAAAGAATTAACTACACCTTTTGCGTAGTAAATAAATGTCAATGATCTTTAACATAAAAACAAATTTTCATGCAAACAAGAAAAAAAATAGAGAAATAATCTTGATAAACAAACACCAACAATCAACAAAAAAGATAAACATGATATGATGAGTCAAATATTGTGCAAAATCAGATCTACCCAGGCACTAAGCAGTGTTACAAGTACAATTAAAATGCAATGCATACATAGGATCCGGAGAGTATCTGAAAAAGTTCTTCCTGGAATAAAAACGATTTTCCTTAATGGCGGTTCCTTACCACCCCCCCAAACAACAACAACAAAAACATAACCTTCGGCACCACGGCACTGTACTTCCACCAAAAAATTGATACTTTCACCAAATCTCGGATTGGGGAGTTTGTCCATATTACTAGTAAATCATTGCAACGAGATGGTGGGGCTTATTGAAATTTGGTAAAGACAGGAGAAAAACTAGGCAACAGAGAACTGAGACAGAAGGGAGAGGGAGCAAATTTCAATTCTGGAAGGGATCTCAAAAGGGAAATAGGGCACAGGGACAGAGCACTATTGGCTGTTGATGGGGTATAAATAAGAAAAAGTGACAAGGAGTGGGGGATCTCTTCAAAACAAGAGTAACATTATGACAACTAAATTGATGACATGACACCTTGACAGTTCCATTGAGGACATTGAGATATGAACAATTTCCTTTTGATTATCCCCAAAACATCATGACATTTATCACAGTTTCAACCTACCTTATCACGATATAATATGATCCTGAATTTTGTTTCAATGTGACATTTTCATTACTTCTAATAGACGTCCCTTCCTTCGTTCCTAAACCTAACCGCCATAATGCATTTGAATGAATGGACTGACCGCATCATGCATAAAAATTCCACAAAAAAATAGTGCATAGTTTTTCACTATTGAACGAAAGTTGTTGCAAGACAAAACGTGAAAAAGAATAATAACTTCACAAACAAGTAATTTAGTTTGTATTCCACTGTGGAATTACCGATAAAAAAATTATTAGTATTTTTGTTCGCTCGACAAGGATTATCAGGTCCATATCAGATTGGCCCTACTGGCTCATCTGATATGGACCTGAGAATCCTTGTCTCGTGAACAAAAATACTAATAATTAATATTTATTGGCAATGTCATAAGAGCCATGATGTCATATTCATTGCCTGATAATTTATGCCTCTTCAGCAGTACTAGGATCGAAAGATAGGAAATTCATTGTCGAAAGACACTGTCATCAAAAAGTATAAAGCTGATGTTTACCATTCAGCAGACATAGGCTGTTAATTAGGGCCCCGCCACAAATCAGTCTGTCCGTCCGTCCGTCCGTCTGTCTGTCTGTCCGAAACAATCGTGTCCGAGCTATAACTTTTTTCTCTTTTCAGATATGCTTTTGATATTTGGCATGTGGATAGATCACCCCCAGACGACGTGTCGCGTACCTTGGTTGGTAACCTTTGACCTTGACCTTTGACCTCGGGGTCACATTCATGCTTTTTCAATGACCAAATCGTGTCAGAGCTATAACTTTTTTCTCATTGAGATAGGCTTTTGATATTTGGCATGCATATAGATCACCTCAAGACAACGTGTCGCGTACCTTGGTTGGTGACCTTTGACCTTGACCTTTGACCTCAGGGTCACATTCATGCTTTTTCAATGACAAGTTGTGTCTTGGCTATAATTTTTTTCTCTTTTGAGATAGGCTTTTGATATTTGGCATGTAGATAGATCATCCAAGACGAAGTGTCACGTACCTTGGTTTGTGACCTTTGATCTTGACCTTTGACCTCAGGGTCACATTCATGCTTTTTCAATGACAAGGTCGTGTCCGGGCTATAACTTTTTTTTATACTTTTATGATAGGCTTTTGATATGGCATGTGGATAGATTGCTTCAAGTGACATGTCACGTACAATAGTTGATGACCCTTGACCATTGACCTCTAGGTCACAATTTGAGCGAGCCCACAGAGATGGATACCATCTCACTGATGTCTAGTTAAAATGCCAAATTTCCCCAGGTTACAATATGCCTACACTTTTTTTCGTGGTATGAAGTTCCTCACAAAATACGGGGAAAAAACAACAAAAGGAGTAAAAAATGAGACATTCCCCAGCAATTTGTGGTTATTTGAAATTTTGTAAACCAGATTTGTCATTTAAGGTGTACACATGAGATATAATCTCAAGTACAAGTACACCATAACTAAGAAAAATAGAGAGCATACATCTCAAACACAGGGAGTTGTTTTACCAACTCCACATGGTATTTAAAAGACAAACTCCTGAATTAAATATTTTGACGAAAAGATATGGAGTAAATGCACATGAGACCATTCAGTGTATGGTTGTTATATTTTGCGGGGTATTAATTTTCACGCTATTTGTGTTTAAAACGATGACCACGAAAATTATACCCGCGAATATTTTACTGTAAACCTTAATATAAAAGAAACATAATGAATTTAACTAACAAGACATGAATATAAAACCCTGCGAATTAATTCAACACTGAAAACTGTGAAAATTTTGTACCATGAATATAAAGCCCTATACAGTAAAACATGTGAACTTCCAACTATGATTAATTTTAATTTACTGTATGGCCATTTCGGCAACTTATGCTCTTCAACAGTACTAGGACAAGTCCATACAAGGGGAATTACGTAAAGTAGTCAGTCCATGCACAAAGAATTACTTAATATAGTTGGTACATATGAAGGGAATTATGCAATGTAGTAAGTCCATACAAAGGGAATTACTTAATGTAGTCAATTTGCACATAGGAAATAACGTAATGTAGTCAGTCTGTATAAAAGGAATTATGTTATGAAGTCACTCCATACAAAGGAATTATGTCATGTAGATAGTCCATGAATACATACCTAATTATGCCCCCCGCAACCAAAGTTTGTTGGAGGGGTATACCAAAAGCACTGTATCTGTTTGTCTGTCTGTCCATACTTCTCATAAGAGCAACTCCCCTTCAGAGGAAGGACACTATATGGAGATGTGCACAAAGGAATATAATTTTTGTCTGAAACCAGGAAGGGAGATAATTTGACTTTCTCTTTTCTTTGATTCCGTATGTATGGGTTACCTCATAAGCACAATTTACTCCTCTTAAAAGACTGGAAGGATTTTGATGAAACTTTAGACAAAGGAAGGATACTACATTGAGATGTGCATGAAGGAATATTATTATTGTCGAAAACCAGGAAGGCGAGATAATTTGACTTCGATTTTTCATTTAATCCTTCTGGACAGATTACCTCATTATCACAACTCCTCGTAAACAGCTTGAAGGATTTTCTTGAAACTTTACACATGGGAAGAACACTATATGTAGATATGCATGAAGGAATAAAATTATTGTACAAAACCAGAAAGGGGAGATAATTTGACTTTTCATTGATTCCCTATTCATGGATTATGTTGTGAGCTCAACTCCTTTTAATCAACTTTAAGGATTTTGCTTTTGGCATTAGGGCTGGCTTGGGCGTACAAGATTTCTTGATGATAACTACAAACATTTACATCCATTTGACATGAAATTTGGAATATTGTTGGGTACCAGGATAGGAGGAACCCTATTGATTTTGAAGAAAGTAGGTCAAAGGTCAAGGTCACAGGAACCAAAAATAGACTGAAAATGTTATAAAAATTTGGTTTCCGGATTATAACTTAAAAAAAAAATTGCATTCAATTTGAATGAAACTTTCAATATATTGTTAAGCATTAGAAGTGGAGGAACTGTATTGATTTTGGAGAAAGTTGGTCAAAAGTCAAGGTCACATTGCAGAAAAATTAGATTGAAAATCATGAAAATTTGGTTTCAGGATGATAACTCAGAAAAAGATAACATCCAGTTTGAATTAAACTTGGATATATTGCTGAGTACCATGAGGGCAGGAACCCTATTGATTTAGGAGAAAGTATACTGAAGGTCAAGGTCACAGTGACTGAAAATGAAATTTGAATACTGTATAATTATTTATTTTCGTGGGATAAAATTTTGCTGCTTTTACCTTTAGAACTGTTTCCTGTTGACAATTTTTGTGGAATTTATTACTATTTCTGCAATTAAATTCATGGGGATTTAATTTCTTTGTTAACTCTTACCCATGAAATAAACAAAATTTTATCCCCCACTAATATTCCTGCTTTTACAGTATTATTAGATACTGAATTGTATATTGAAATGTTAAGATATTTGACAGTAACAAAGAAACATGAAATTTGACCTTTTTGAATTCTTATAAATTTGGACATCAGGTAGGAAAGATAATAGATATATAATTTAAGAAATGTTTGGGTTCAGTCATGTCAGTGGACAAATACTTTGAAAAGTCCACATTTAAACATTATATTTGAAGTTGCAAATCAGCTTGAACACTCTGGTGCCATTTAGATTTTTTCATTGTAAATCTCTGGAAAAGTTGATTTCAAAGTGTAATAATGAAATTCCTCTAACACTTATGATTTTTAGCTCACCTGGCTAATGCCAGGGTGAGCTTTTGCCATCACTTTGCGTCCGTCGTCCGTCTGTCGTCCGTCGTAAACTTTTCATTCAAAGATCTTCTCCTCTGAAACTACTGAGCCAAATAGAACCAAACTTGGCTACAATAGTCCTTGGATGGTCCCTTACAAAAATGCTGTTCTTCAGGTCCGCCCGATATCCAAGATGGCTGCCAGCGAGAAACATAGTTTTAACATTGGACCCTATGGGAAAACATGTTCAAAGATCTTCTTCTCTGAAACTACTGAGCCAATTGGCACCAAACTTGGCCACAATAGTCCTTTGGTGGTCCCTTACAAAAAAGCTGTTTTTCAGGTCCG
>MJUU01048575.1:87029-111566 GCA_002080025.1 Modiolus philippinarum | reverse complement strand
GAAAAAATCCTTCCGGGTTTTCATCCTTCCGTTAATTAGGGACTCCCTGCATTTCGTTCCCCGGCAACGTATTGCCCCGAGCATTAGGAGAAAAAATGTCGACAGAAGTAATCTTTAAAAAGTGGGCGATCGAGACCTTTATCAACAACAAAACAACAACAAATGCAATAAGTCAAAGGTAGTTTCTCAAACACAACGTTATTCTATCTTGATTCAGTTTGAAATCTAGAGAATGCAGGGTAATCCCTTTTGGGATTCGAAGCCAGAGATGTTTTGGAGGCAGGCAATATCAAAAAACATCTCTGGCTTCGAATCCCAAAAGGGATTAAATGCAGGGCTGTCAAGGTTTTGGGTTCCCAGACACATGACACAGGCACTTGTTTCATGAAATAAAAAATAAACCCTTTGTCGTACTGGGTTTATTATTTTTTTTTATGAAACAAGTGTCTGTGTTCCCAGAGTTAGAGAGAGGTCTAAGGAGAGGGGGTTGCTGTCGAACATTTTTTTTTCGTAAGACGCAGAACTGGCGTTGGGCCTGCCAACCTTCCCTGATCCTGAGCCTAAGGTCAAAGTTGACACTATACATATATCTCGACTGTGTACTCTAGCTCTGAGAGATATCTCTCTGATACTTTGGGTATAGTAGTATTAGGCTCAGGATCAAGATATGACGATCAGCTCTTTATATCGTCCTGATTTCTTGATATATTATGTCGGTTAAAAGCACTATAGAGCTTATGTTTGTTTGTTATATTTTACATGCTGACTTAAAATAAAACTTATTTATTATATTTATTTATTCATTTACTCTCCTATTTTGGCTGATGTTCTGTAGTTCTTGCTGTTTGTATGCATGGCTATCTTGTTTATTTTTCCATGCAGACTTTTAAGTTCTGTTAACATTTCATTTCTAGCTTCTCTGTACTTTGGGCAGTTTAAGAGAAAATGTTCAGGTGTTTCTTCTGCCCTGCATTCGCAATATGGCATGAGGGAATTGCCAATGTTGTGCTGATACAATATTTATTTAACCTGCCATATCCTGTCCTTACTTCAGAAGACAGGCATTACCAACATCTGGTATAAGCTCATGTAGTTCCCTTCCTTTTTCTGAGATTGACCATCTGTTTTGCCATTTCATTTTTTGTTGACTTTTTCACAGCCCATTTTACATCTGATTTCATAATGACATTATTTTGGCTGGTTAGTGATTCTGTCTCTTTCGCAACGGTGTTGGCTAGTTGGTCAGGTATCTTGTTCCAGGCTATATTAGCATGGCCTGGGATCCAAGATAGGGTGGTGTTTACTCCAAACCTGTGAAGAGTTCCAATGTGTTCTCTAGATCTGATGTCTGTTATTGTATCCATAACATAATGGCTTTCTGTGTTTTTTTTTAGGGAAATCCCCCATGGAGGCTCCAAAAATCAAAAGTTGAAATTCCAAATAAAAGACACTTGAAGATAATTAAACAACTAAGGAAAAGTTCAATGTAATGATGAAACCCATTAGAACACTAAAAACAAACAAAGCATATCATAAGACCCCCCTACAGCCAAGTAATAAAGAGTTTCCTTACTTGACACACAGCAAAACCCCCATGGCAATTTTCATAAGTTGGCAGTTATGCAGAAGTATTAACACTTTGGTCCAACTTTCATTGACATTGTTCCATGTTATGACGTCAAGAGTGTGATTTGGGGTTGAAAAGCATGACTATCACATATGAAAGATATGAGAATATCTATATGCTGAAATGACTTGTTTTTCTTCTTCAAAGTGCTATTTCGTCTATTTATGCAGTGGTTAAGGCACTGGATCACTCAGCCAACCTGTACCTCATACCTTTTTATACAGTTTGCACAGTAGCTGATTCTTGCTGACAACACTAGAGCTCAAATACAGCATGTACTAATTATATAAGACATCTACCTTAGCGGTACTGTTTCACTGATGTTCTGGCATTCCTCCTCCACAAGCTTAAGTCTTGCGACCATGTGAGAAGCTCACAATTATTAAATATCTTAATCTCAATGATTGTTTATAACCTTTAATAGAGCTTCCCTGTTATTTTTTAATGCAAGTAAAACATGTAAAGTTACTTTTACCTTTACAAGTAATGAAGAATGGAAATTACAGATTTTTGAAACTGCACATTGAACAAAAGGCATTTATTAATGAACTCATTGTTTAAAGGGTCTGTAAGTCTCGTCATGTGACCAAAGAGAAACCACGATAAACAGTCAATTCGAAATCGTTTCCCGCCAAAACATGACGTTTGAAGATTGTGACGTTCAAATTTTTGCTTGAAACGTCATATATCTTTGTTTAAATGTTTAAAATGTAACTTCCGGGTACAAGTTTTGATCCCGGAAGTTCCAAAATTGTACGAGACTTACAGGCCCTATGACTGGCACCATTTGAATTCAACTTCCAAGCTACTGTTAAACTTTGCAACCTATTTGACCTTTGTTTTGTTATGTACATGATTGAATTTTTGCTTTTTGACAATATATGGAGAGATTGTGAAAATACCTACCAACTGACAAACTCGAAAGGTTTGTCAGTCCAAGACACTTTTTATCAGCCCACAGTCATGACCATAATGTTGCAGAAACAGAATCCCCAGATTTGTATTGGACTTTGGACTTGCAGAGTAGCAAATATGGTCAGTCAAGCATGACTTTAGACTGACACTTATTAAAAAATAAGTATGTTTTGAAATCTGTCATATTTCATTGTAATCAGGTCATAGATATCATTTCTTTTCAACATTGTTTGAAAACAAATTGTAAGTTTGTGTTTGTGTTTTAACTACTGAAATATTAATACAGTACACTCTCGTTTTATGGCCATCTTTGGGACCAGGTAATATTTTGACGATAGGCTAAGTTGGGGATATATCGAGGGAATAAATAACAAATTAAAAGAAACTGTGTAACTTTTTGAAAAATGGACCTTGAAAATGGTTGGTGATAAGTGAGGGACTGCAATTAAAGGGGGGTATAAAGAGGGAGTACTGTAGGTTCTTACAAAATGTATTTATGAGATAAAGACAATCTGTCATGATCAGACGAAAGTAGGAAATTTTGTCAAGTGAAGCGCAAAATAAAAGAGAATAAAACAAAATAAAACAAATGAGTATAAGAAATCTCAATTTTTGATTTTGAATGCAAGTACTTATTTTTATGCCCCCTCCGTTAGGCGACGGGGGCATTAAGTTTTACCCTTGTCCGTACGTACGTCCGAAATTTTTGTCAAAGATTTCTCAGCTTGTGTATGCAGGAATGATTTGATATTTGGTCTGAAGCTTTAGTATGATGAGTTGTACCGTGTCTCCCCTTTTCAAGTCCGTCGCTCATCTTCTTCCTGTTTTCTAACATATCTGTATGGTTGGGGCATCCCTGTCTCATGGACACATTTTCTTTTTTTCCATTAAACATGTGCTAAAACCTTAACACCTTTATAAGGTCTCATGTAACCGTTTAGCTTCAATTTTTCTCATGTGTCTGTTTTTCAAAGATTCACATTTTGTTTGCAGAGTTTTACTGAATAAGTGTGAAATGACAGATATATAAACCTATATCCTTTGGAATCCTTGGAACAAATACTTTAAATTGCATAGACATCCGAGTCATTCTGACAATATATATTTGCTGTATGTTTCCATGGAAACATTTGCAAAAGTTGAAAAAATTACCATAAAATTTGCAAAAATTTGTAAAAATTTGCAAAAATGGTGCCAATACACAAGTCCCCCCTCAACGTATACGTTATGAACCAGCATAGCCACTATGATAGCCTGAAAGCCCTTCATAAACAGTTTGGATTTAGCAATAAAAAAGAATATCGAAATAAAATACACCGAACACTTACATCCATTTTCACACCATTTATACAACATGCTGTTTATACCATCCATGCTGTGTGTCATGTGACCAAAACAAACAGCTAACTTAGTAAGGGACCAACCATTTAACCAGCATAGCCAGTAGGTCCCTAATAACCTACTGTAGTGAATAAATTCACTTTTGATTGATTTGTTTCTTACATGTACTATCATTCTCACAAAATAGAATAAAATTGTTCACATAAACCCACCATTACAACAATGACATCTGATCAACCATATCATAAGCATGCACAAATTTTTGATGCACTCTTTAACCCAGTATTTGAGGCACTAAAAAGGGTATCTGAGACCTAAGTAAAGTCGTCTTCCTTTTGACCTGTATTTAATTGTGATCTAAGTGATGTTAATGGTTTGCACTGTGGATTCTGGAAATTTTAGATCTGATTGGTCATTTACCTTGTCAAGATAAGTGTGTGTAAGCTCAACTCAGTCTTCTGACCTCAGAAATGGCCATTTACCATTTATGTTCTCTTAATAGCCTACTGATCACAGTTTTCAATATCATCTAAGATCTCCTCACATGTTGTTTGATATGATATATGATTTTTTCTGCCAAGTCTAAACTTTATGCCTTAATTAACAAAACAGTCATTTATCTTTTGAACAATGATAATAATAATTTGTAGTGCTAAAAATCATCCTAAATGTGATATTCTTGGTGTTGTTTCACACTAGAAAAAACATATGAGCATTTTGAAAAGTTGGCAAGTATGGTAAAAGGTTAAAAAGGCAGATGATTTGATCTTGTGTAGAAATATTGCAGGTTGTTTTTGCAAAAGATCTGAATTTCAGTAATTTCAATCTGTACTTACAGTATTTTTGCTGTACAAAAATGCTCAATTTAAAACTTTATTGGAGAGGCCATACAGCTCATTAAAATTATTGCAGTTGGAGTTAACATATGTGTTATGGTCTCATGTTCATTTACTCCATATCCTTTCGTAAAATATTTAATACAGGAGTTTCTTTTATTGCAGTGTGGAGTTGGTAAAACAATTCCCCATGGTAGAGATGTATGCTCTTTATTTTTCTTAGATATGGTGTACTTGTACATGAGATAATATCTCATGTGTACACTTTGTTCAATTACTATTATCTAAATTTATGTAAATTCTAAACCATAAGGTTTAACTCCCTCTATCATAGTTTTGTCCTTAGCTATATTTGATATTACTGATTATTCGGATTTCGTTTGGTTTAATACATTTAAACATTTTTTTGAAATAATGGATTTCCTTTGTTTGGGTTCTAGTGCTGCTGATGAGGAATTAATTTCTGAAATGGCCATACAGCTCATTAAAATTATTGCAGTTGGAGTTAACATATGTGTTATGGTCTCATGTTCATTTACTCCATATCCTTTCGTAAAGTATTTATTGGAGAGGGCCAATATTGCAAAACATAGTTTACACTGGACCCTATAGGAACATGTTCTAAGACACTCTCCTAAGACAATACTCAAGTCAATTGGGAACCTGAAAATACACTATATTTATTTAATGTTTAATAAAAGACAGCAGTTGAAGCACAACTGTATTGAGCAAGATAAGCCTCATGTTTTCAAGATGCTTCATTATAATATGAAAGGAAAAGGCTTTCTCTGACTTTTATCAATAAAGTGGAATCTTTCTAATCCGACACATTATGGGACAACAAAAAAATGTTGGATTACACAGGATGTCGGAATATTCCGGTTAAGATGTCTTTGAGACCCAAAAATTATGTCAGATTTGACTGGATATCGGAGTATTCAGGTGGCGGAATAGACAGGTTCCACTGTACTTTAATATTTGGATGTCTGTATATATGCTTTTATATGGAAAGAATGTAATTATATTATAACTGACCTTTCATGAATCAATTTTTGAACAGAATAAAGCAGTTATGGCCATAGGGCTGGACAAAATTTAGTCAAAGAAAAAACCTGAGATATTGGAAAAATCATAATTAAGAACTGCACCTTTCTGCAATACTTAATACACTTTAATCGACATAAACATTATATACTGTACTATAAATCTTCTAATAAATAGAAAAAAACATGTAATGAACATTGTTTTATTTCCATGAAATTGACTGGTTAAATGTAGATCTTATTAAGTTGTTTGATTTTTTTATGTAGAGATGCATCGGCAGTGATAAATTATTTGAAAAGAGGATTTGTACCAGAAACAGAAAAATCAAGGATTGCAAATTTTAAGCATAAGGTAACAAGTATCATACACCAAAATTTGTATTACTGTATTTAGGCTTAAGAAAGCACCAAAGAAGATTTTTAAGTATCAGTTTACTGCAGGTTTACTTGGCAATGAATATGGACATTGTAATGTAAGTGAAACTCCGGCCCATCAAAGCTCAGATAAAGTATGACATAAAGATCTGAACTTTGCCCTTTTAAAAAAGGCATGAAAGGGTAAAAGGTCCCAGTTTACACAAAGAAGCCTACACCATGCAGAATCAAAAGAAACAAATTCCTATTAAGTTAGATGAAGAAAAAAAATTGAAGTTTACATATCACACAGTTTGAAATGACTTCACACAATGATCTCTTAACATGCAAACTAATGTTTTTCATTTAAGGTAGATAGCCATAGCATTTGACCCACCCATTTGAAAAAATGAAGACTCGCTTACGAAGTTGACTTGATTTTCAGGCTGGAATAGTCAGTTGACAGTTTTTCAATTGACTGATGTGAATATTTACAGGACTTTTCAGTTAGAGTCCCAAATTACATTTTGTATACAAGTACTATTTTCACATTGGAATCCTCACATTTTGGCCTTTTGTCTTTGTAAAAAAGTTTCTTCCTTGGAATAATTTTATTTATAAGTATCGATCATCTATTTCAGGTTAAAACAAAGCAGTATAAACTTATTCTGAAAGATAAAAAGGAGATTTTAGTTATCCCTAAAAAAGGAAGTGAACAGGTAAAGTGATTAATTTTAATGTAATGGAAGCATTTGGTATTAAGGACAACCAAACACCAAAGTTACTATTGATTTAGTTTCTGGATATGTGTGCATTTCAAGAACTCGTCAGTGCAGATCAAATCAAAGCATTTGGAAATCCATATACCAAAATAAATATGTGTAAAAAACTGATAGAGAACAAATTACCAAAAGGATCTAAATAGGATAGCCAAAATCAGCTAAAGACAGAGCTATGCAAGAAGGAGATACTCCTTAGTTATGAACAAAATTTGGTTAAAGTTTCCAAAAAAATCCGTTTTTGGGCCAGCACCAAAGCAGTGGCTACTGGGTTGATGAATGACCACAAAAACAAATAAACAAAGTAAACAGTTTCATTCTCTTCAAAATACCAATTTGAAAAACATGATGTAGTGGGCTTCTGGGAGTTGAGATAACAATGAAACAGGTACTTAACCATGATAGTGCTATGTTAAGTTATATATGTTTGTTGACAGTTTGGCATTCATGGGCGTAAAATTACATGGATGTAGCATTGCTTGACAACTGGCAATGAATTTGGCTTAAAATGGTGATAGGGGCCATCTTGAACTTACTATGAGCTATGAGCAGAACTCATTGAAGGCCTCATGGTGACTTCAAGATGAAGAACAACAATAAAACCATTGTTCTATTGCTTGTTGGTTTTGCCATGTTTTCTCATGTGCATTTACTCCATTTCCTTTCATTGTTTATATGATATACAAGTCTTTTAACTCCTATTTAGCTCACCTGACCCAAAATGTCAGTGTGAGCTATTGCCATCACTTGGCGTCCGTTGTCAGTCTTCCGTCCGTCCGTCCGTCTGTCGTCCGACGTCCGTCCGTTAACATTTCACATTTTCATCTTCTCCTCTGAAACCACTGAAGCAAATTCAACCAAACTTTACAGGAATGATGTACTAAAGGTCCTGAACAAAGATTGCTCATTTTGTTCCGATCCAATAAAAAACATGGCTGCCAGCACAGAACTGAGGTTTAACATTGGACCCTATGGGAAAAATCACATATTCATCTTCTCAGCTGAAATCACTAAAACAAATTAGACCAAACTTTACAGGAATGATGTACAAAAGGTCCTTAACAAAGATTGCTCATTTTGTTCAGATCCGATAAAAAACATGGCCGCCAGTGCAGAACAAAGGTTTAACATTGGACTGTATGGGAAAAATCACATTTTCATCCTCTCAGCTGAAATCACTGAAGCAAATTAAACCAAACTTTACAGGAATGATGTACTAAAGGTCCTTAACTAAGATTGCTCATTTTGTTCTGATCCGATAAAAACATGGCCGCCAGCGCGGAATATAGGTTTAACATTGGACCCTATGGGAAAAATTACATTTTCATCTTCTCCTCTGAAACCGCTGAAGCAAATTAAACCAAACTTTACAGGAATGATGTTCTAAAGGTCCTGAACAAATACTGCTCATTTTATCCGATCTGATCAAAAACATGACTGCCAGCAATAGTTTAACATTGGAGCCTAAGAGAAAATCACATTCTCATCATCTTCTCTGAAACTTTTCTAGCAAATTTTACTAAACTGTATTGGATTGATGTATAGAAGGTCCTTTGCAAAGATTACTCATTTCAAAAGGATGAGACAAGAAGCATGGGTGCTAATGGAGAACATAGCTAAATATAAGACTCCATTTGTAAAAAAAACATTAGTTTTGGTCATGCATGGCATGAAGCATTTTGTCAGGTGAGCAATACAGGCTCAGTCTCTGAGCCTCTAGTTTCAAAGTTAAGTTGTGTTAGCTATTGTGTTTTTGTGCAGAATTCTTTCATCTAACTGTCTGAAATTATCTGCACATGCAATCTATGAGCATGATTAAGTGTTTGATAAATGTTTGGATCATTAATTTGAGAAGGGAACAAAGGTGGTTCTTAGTTATATATTAAATCCTATTAGAAAGTCATCTTAGCTCCTATTATTAGGGCCTACTTTGTAACTTCTGGGTTTATAAATACAGTTAAACTTCTATGGTTTGAACTACAATAGTTTGAACACCATGGATGTCTTGAAGGAGGCACACCACTAAATCGGCCTCCCATTGACTCCTATGTTAAATTCCGGGATTTCAAAAATTCACATAAAATAGAAATGAATTTTCCCAGGTGCGGGAACTTGTTATTCCGTGAACAGATCACCAACACGATAAAATAAATACATTTAAACCATATGTTGTATGTCAAATAAGAAAATAAAATTGAATTGAAACGTTCCGGTTAATTTTGTACATAGTCGCAACAGAGAATTTTTGGTATTTGGTCGTATTTCANGTTATGCAACTTAATCGTGTTTTTTTTCAACTGTTCTTTGCTCTCCGTCATTCACCTAGAAATATTCTATGATCTAGTTGATTATAACATGTATCAATTGGCTGTAGTCACTACAAATCAAAAGGCACTATTTTTAATAGTACTATTTTCGAGGTCTGTCACAAATTGGAGTATTGAAATGGTGTAGTGCCCCCTGAACCCATTTTTGGTCCCTTTGTTCAAGTTTAAACATAGTTCAACCTGGATAGCTCAAACACCCCTCTAGGTCAAACTATTTGCATTGGTCAGTTGGGTGTTCCAGCCATCAAAGTTCCACTGTAGTACCAACATGACCAAGATGTTGCATTTTTTACAAAAATATAGGACATTTGAAACAAATGATCCTCAGATGTTTTGGCGGGAAACTTTTTTGAATTACATTTTTATCGTGAATTAGCTGGGTCATATGATGAGACTTACATTCCTTATTTGATAGATCAGACCTATATTCAGGCAACTGTTAGTATTCTACAATGTTCCTCATAGCAATAGAGAGAGGGGACTGGATCTTTTTCAGGATGCAGGAATTGGAAGGTTTTTAGCTCAGAAATTCAGGATTTTTATAATTTAAGCCTGGAATTTTGGGAAATAAATGTGCCAGAATTGGGATTTCATCAGTTTTTGGATTAGTGTCTATCCAAAGGATAGATCTATCCTATGTTATGACCCAGGTGACCAACCTCATGCAATCAAACATTAGGGATCATACCCATGCTAAAAGAATCCTTTTCAGGAAACCTCGTACACATCTTTCTGATCTCATAAAAAACTCTGACACTCAATAGTCTATTTTCATGGAACATTAATTTGATTGCCCAGACTTTTCAACACTTAAATGGTGCTCGAATTCGTTAATTAATCACAGAATGAATTTCCCATTCATAAAATTTTGTGTGTAGATGTATTAATATGGAAGACTGATGCCTTTACATTTGTATGAATGGCGTAAACGTACTTCCCTGAACCGTCAGTTAAACAATGTGGCTGTTTTGAAAGAAATCATAAAAGAACAATGCATTGGAAATAAAAAAATCAAATTCATTAGCCGTCGAGAACAACAGTCCATTATTTACAATCTACTAAAAGACGTAATGTATGTTTACATTTCTAGTTATCAATGAATGGAAAAGTACGGCTGTTCCACGTTGGCTGTTCCATTATACTTGTTGCGATTGTCATTTTGCAGTGTCTTCTCCGAGGTCCACGTTCGGTATACATGTAAAAGCCGACTAAAAACAAAATACTGAAGAAGTCGTACATCAGTAAATACACATAATTGCCTGGAAACAGTTGTTAAGGTGCGTATTCCGAAACAGACGACATTTTGCAACGATCGGGGTTGGAATTGACGAAATTCGAAATAGGATCAGGCAGGGGTGTTGATCTGTTGATTACCGTTCGTCAAACAATGTTCAGTCCGGGGTGTTGCGTGTTAATTGCCGTTAATCAAAGTTTGGTCAAACAAAACTTGAGATAATGTCATTTGAGTATTTATAATGCATAACAGTCATTTTTCAATTGCATGAGAATGTATATCATAGCCTGAATTAAGATGCATTGTTGCACAAAGAACTTGGCACAGATCATCGTTACATGTCTGCGTGTGATTCTCGGACGAATTATTATCTTCATAGAGAGCAGGGTATTGTTGCTCAGGTCTTGTCAGCTTTTGCGTCTTGTCAGCATTCACAAACCTTCCATTCAGGTCTCTTCTTTAGAAATAAATTTCAAACTGTATGCTGTCATTGTTTAGTCTATGTTGAGTCTACAGCAGGGAACCCATAATATGTACAGTGGAACCTCCGAAAACCGGCCGCTGTCGGGACCAGAGAAATTGGCCGGTTTTAAGGGGTTCCGGTTTTCGGAGGTTCCGAAATCCGGTCTTTTCAATAAGAACACTAATACCGAAGGTGTAACATATAATCTATAAGGTCAGTTTAGGATGTAATTTAACTATTTCAGTATATTTCCCTGCATTCCTGTAAATTTCCATCAGTTTTGCCGGTAATCTGCTCAAATACAGTTATTTATCAATGAAGATGGCAAGAGATATGTGACATGATTAATAAATTTGGTCGATTTTATTGTCCGCGAAAAAAATCGTCCGGTTTTCAGAGTTAAATTTTAGCAGAAAATATATGTTTTGGACTGATCTATATGGTCGGAATTCGGAATTCGGAGGGGCCGGTTTTCAGAGGAAATTTTAACTTATTTATATAGGTAAAAATTCCGGACTGAAACATATCGTTCGGTTTATAGAGGGATCCGGTTTTTAGAGGGGCCGGTTTTCAGGAGTTCGACTGTAATAGGTTTCTGGTATAAAATCAAAATTCTTTGAATATTTGTCTCTAATGGTTTGATTGCCATTGATTGGCTGGTGTGATCAAATGAAGATGGCCATCAGTAAATACTTGTTGACTGTCAGAAAGGCATGTTTCCTTGATGAGCAAAGCATGGTTTTTGTACCCTTCTTGGTTTTGAAATCATCATTATAATTAGACCCACATGACACAGACAGGCGATTATTCATATCATACATGGACAGTGTACATAAAATATCAATAGATTAGACACTTATCATTGCTATTATAGACACTAATCCACAAGTCCCTTTGGGACTTTGATTAATTTTCTTTTAGTTTGGGACTGTGGGATTTACAGGAAAAAAGGTGGGAATTCCATGATGGGACCTCCTCTGCCTCCCCCCCCTTCAATAGAGCTTCATTTAAATTCAATTGTGGCTTGATTATATTTGATCATCAGAAAAATTACCGGTAATTATTTTTTTTGTTTTGATTAAAAGCAGAATGTGATGGTCAAAAATACTAGAAAAAGGATTCAACTATAATTTAATGTAGCAAGTGGAATGACAAAAAAAATTTAAGAGGAACTAAATACTGTTGAACTTTGATGTCTTATAATGCATTAACTTTTAACACCATTGATGTCTTGAAGCCTTTTTTTTGAGCCTTTGTTCAACTTTTAAACACAGTTTGACATTGATAGCTGAAACATCTCTCTAGCTTGAACTGTTTTTATCAGTCTTTTGGATGTTGGAGCCATCAAAGTTTATTTATAGATAAAAATTTTAAATGTTTTTTTTTTTTTACAGGAAATGCTATACGTGTCATTTGTAGAGAATTTCTATGAAACAATAAAGAACATTCATGAATCTACAGGCCATGGAGGAATTAATACAGTGGAAAAAGTGGTAAGAGGTTTTACTTCAATAAATGACATAGATTTGGAGAAAGCAAAATAAGATTATATGGGGAAAATTGACTTGAATTACCATATATCAAGGATTTTTTTTAGGTTTTTGTTTAACTTTTGCTATGTTTGACAATTAGGTGTGAAATTTTGCCTTAGCATAGATACATGCAGTGAGTTACTGTATCTCCCTGTACCAAGTTGGTTAAATATGGTAGGAGTGGAGATAATTTTAATCATATCAATAGCCTCCCGATATTGAAATTAGAATTATCTCCACTTTGACAGTATATAACTTTCTTGGTACAGGGAGATAACTCACAAATGTTTCTCATTTACAAAACAGTAAACAAATATTTCTTTATCCTGGTATTCATAAAAATCACTTCAAAAAGCTGACAGTTTAAAAAAAAGAACTTGATTAAATTAACATCATTCCATAATGAACAAACACTGCAACATACAACAAAAATTTGAACCACTTCAGAAAATGATCTAAATAGAAATGTACACTAAACGTGATTGTTCTTAGGAACCAAAGATTAATTTTTAGCTCGCCGGGACGAATGTCCGGAGAGCTATTGTCATACCCTTGGTGTCGGCATCAGCAAAACTTTAACCTGGCTTGTGGAATTGAGACCTGAATAGCTAGGATGTTGATATTTGGTATGTGACTTCCTTGTGATGAGAGCTTTCTTCTGGTACTATACTTGTAGACATTTTGACCTTGACCTTGCCCTTATGGCAATTTTTAAAAAAACTTTAACCTTGCCTCTAGAAGGTAGGCTTTTAGTGGTAGGGTGTTTATATTTGGTATGTTACTTCCTTATGATGAGAGCTTTCTTCTGGTACCATACTTGTAGACATTTTGACCTTGAACTTGCCCTGAAGGCAATTTTCAAAAAACTTTAACCTTGCCTCTAGAAGGTAGGCTTTTAGTGGTAGGGTGTTTATATTTGGTATGTTACTTCCTTATGATATGAGCTTTCTTCTTGTACCACACTTGTAGACATTTGGACCTTGACCTTGCCCTGAGGGCAATTTGTAAAAAAACTTTAACCTTGCCTCTAGAAGGTTGGCCTTTAGTGGTAGGGTGTTTATATTTTGTATGTAACTTCCTTATGGTGAGAGCTTTCTTGTGGTACCCTATTTGTAGACATTTTGACCTTGACCTTGCCCTGAGGGCAATTTTTTAAAAACTTTATAACTTTGCTTCTACAATTAAGTTGTTTAGTGGTGGGGTCTTCATATTTGGTATGTGACATTCTTTTGATTAGAGCCTTCTATTACTTTCGAATTTATTGTGCATTTAGGTTACTGGAATCCCCGGCGAGCTATGTTGTCTTCTGACAACTCTTGTTTCTCATGTATTTTAGTAAACCTTTATAAAAGCAAATAAAAGTTTGTAAGTAAAATATAGATGTAGATCTGGGGTAGCCAGTAAGCTCGAGATAAAAGGAAGATCATCTTGACTTGCAAACAGTGAGAGTAAAGGGGATCTCAAAATTCATGTTTATATTCATTATAAATAACAACATTTGCTTTCATAATAGATTGCAGATCCTTTCATATTATAACTGTGACAAAGCCATAATTTATATAGTTATGAATAAAACAGTATGTAACTAAGTTTGAGTTTGAGTCTATCTAACTTCTGAGTAAAACTTTTTTATGCCTTGCCCACGAATGCGGAAGGGGCATATAGTGTTACCCTTGTCCGTCCTTCCGTACATCCGTAAGTACGTATGACCGTACGTCCGTATTTCTGGTTAAGTTTTGCATTTAGGTACATTTCTCAGAAACTGTAAGAGGTAGAACAATAATAGTAGGCCAGTAGGTAGATATTTGATAGTGCTACAGAATTCACTAGGTAGTTTGACTCTTTGACCTACATTTCATGCTTGAGTGACTCTGGTTAAGTTTTGTGTTAAAGTCCATTTCTCAACAACTACACATTTATAGGATAATGATGTTTCATCAAATTAATTACTTTGATGATTATTACCCAAACCATTGACAATTAGGTGGCTTTGACCTACATTTTATGCTTCAGTGACTTTGGTTACGTTTTTGTGTTCAAGTCCATTTTTCAACAACTTCACATTATAGGACAATGATGTTTCATGAAATTAATTGCCTTGATGAGGACTAGCCAAAATATTGACAGATAGGTGGCTTTGACCTACATTTTATGCTTCAGTGACTTTGGTAAAGTTTTGTGTTTAAGTCTATTTTTCAACTGCTATGTATTGCAGCATCATGATAATTCAGTGTAAGATTCATCTAAAAGAGATCTGCGCATTTCAGCAATAATTGGGTGTCCATGACCAACATTTTATGGTTGAATGACTTTGGTTGAATTTTGCATTTCATCACAATTCTGTTACAGGAACTAATTTTATGAATGATTGACTTGGCTAAATCTGTGCGATAAATTTATTGGGGGGGCATCCGTGTGTTATAGACACATTCTCGGCGTCAGCGTCTGTGGCCAGCATAACTATGTTTCTAGTGGTCGGATCATCTTCAAATTTCAGTATGAGGTTTCTTGGCATAAGGATAATCTCACGTTTTAATTTCAGATAGCCTTGTTTGATACTTTTTGATGGAGTTATGGGACTTGGACTGAAATTATGACTCTGTTTTAGCCAAAAATTGAGCTTGTAAGCGCTCTCATGCCTACGAATTTTAACGGATTCTCATGAAATTTATACCAAATGTTTATACCACTAATACCTTGGTCAGGTTCTAAAATCAGCTTCTGTCCATACCTTTTGACTGAGTTATTGGACTTTGACCAAAATAACAACGCCGTTTTAGCCAAAAATTGACCTTGTAAGCGCTCTCCTGCCTACAAATTTTGACAATAAAATTTATACCAAATTTTTATACCACTAATACCTTGGTCAAGTTGGAAAATCAGTCTTGGTCGATACTTTTTGACAGAGTAATGGGACTTTGACGAAAATAATTACTCCCTTTTATCCAAAAATTGACCTTGTAAGCGCTCTAATGGCTACAAATTTTGACAGATGTTCATGAAATTTATACCAAATGTTAATACCACTAATACCTTGGTCAAGTTTGAACATCAGCCTTGGTGGATATTTAATTCTTGGACAGCCCTGAATGCTTGAAAATATTGCAATTTCATATACAGTATACTAGTATATTGCCTGAATGGCGGGGGACCCAGGAATTCTATTCTTGTCAAATTTTAGTGTGATGTTTGTTGGTACATGTTTTAGCCCAGGTCATAATTTTATGTTCCTGGCCCCGCCCACTGAAAAAGGGGCCAAAAGGGGTAAAATTGGGTTTTTTCACAAATTTGACTGCAGAATCTTTATTATTTATTGGATTTTGATGGGGTATCTTTCAGTAAACTCCTTAGAAAATTTCCAAGCTGGAGTATGCCAACAGATTTCAGGTGGCATGTACCGTTCACGAGATAAATGGGGCCCAAAAGGGGCGAATTTCAAAAATTTCATTTTTTTATTTTTAGTCCAATTTTTGATGCAGTTTTTTTCAAAAGATTCCATAGGAAAAATTAACATTACACTCTACTATTAGATTTTTGGTAACTTGCTTCCTTACCCAGCTATGAGGGGTTGAAGGGGGCCAAATTTTTCATCGGATTTCGATGGGATTTTTTTTCTTTGGAATCCTCTTGATGTAAGCTTTCAGTGGTATGCAACTGATTTTGCGTAGCTCTTACTGTTTCTGAGCTATAAGAGTTCAAAGGGCCAAACTGTAAATTTCCGGATTACCTAAAATTTTTATTTTTCATCAGATTTTGATGGTTTTTTTTTTTCTTTGGATTCCTCGTGATACAAGCTTTCAGTAGTATGCAAAGGATTTGGCATAGTTCTTACCGTTTTTGAGCTATTAGGGTTCTAAGGGGCCAAAACTGCAAATTTACAGATTACCTAAAATTTTTATTTTTCATTGGATTTCGATGGGATTTTTTTTCTTTGGATTCCTCTTGATATAAGCTTTAGTGATTTGTCAACAGATTTGGCGTAGCTCTTACTGTTTCCTAGCTATAATTGGTCGAAGGGGTCAAAATTGCATTCTTTTCAAAATAATAAGCAATTTTATTTTTGATCAGATTTTGATGGGATTTTTTTCTTTTGATTCCTCTTGATATAAGCTTTCAACAGTATGTCAATGGATTTGGCATAGCTCTTACCATTTCTGAGCTATAAAGAGTCAAAGAGGAATCTTAAGGAGTCACAAGGGTTAATTTTTATTTTCCCTAGTTTGTGTCCAGCTAATTACTGGGTCAATCTCCTTATTGCGTCCATCTAATTATTGTTGTCAAGCTCTTTAGTATGTCCATAATTTCTTTGAATTACACTTTATCAAATTTCAGTGGTCGGCATACTACGGTTGTATCATGCTGCGCTCCGCATAGCCCTTTATTTTCATTTCAGATACATAAAGCTTATTATGGCATACCCAGGAAAGCAGTCACAAAATATATATCCATGTGTAAAGAATGTAAAGAGAAAAGGAAAGGAATAACTGGTACTGCAACATATAAAGTTACACAGAGCAGTGCAGTTTTTGAAAGAATACAGGTTAATATAGTAAAGCTTCAATATTATATACCACAATATTTTTTACATATTAATGACAAAAATATATATGACACACAATCAGACAACATTTATCATGTTTCTTTTTACACAGTTGCAAATATTTTTGATGTCTTACTATGATATTGCAGTTTCAATAATATACAATGTCCGTATACAGCATACTGTAATTGTACTTATTTTCGTGGTGTACTTATTTTCACGAATTTTGTGGTGAACACTTTTCCAAGAAAATTAATACACGCGAATACGTATAATTAGTAGTAACAATCACAAGTTTAAAGACGATTTCGCGAAATTAAATACCAGCAAACTTGTAAGGTCACGAAAATCCACGAAAATAAGTACCCGCAAAAAAAGTACAATTACAGTATCTTTAAAGTGTTGATGATAGCTCAATCTGAAATTTTAACATAACATCTTGACGCAAGTTGAAGATTTCATTTTAATTTTTGGTTTTACCCCACCTGTTTCCGAATTAATTATCAAAGTAGGGAAATATTTGGTTTTAAGTGATATTCTGATGCAGTGTATTTATGGACTCAGCAAGTTGAATAAACAATAGTACTTAATAATCAGATTTTTATGCTTGCAATTGATTAGGGGTGTATAGTTTTTGTCTGCAAAAAACTTGAGCATTAGGTAAATCTTTTGAATGGTTAGTGATATGGCATTAGTATTTCATATTTGTATTCATCGTGGGAAGACCTTTCATTTGCTACCAGAAAATTTGACCTTAGGACTGACCTTTGAACTATATTTGCTGAAAAACAGTTTTTTGCTCAGCTATTGATTATGAAAATTTTAGTTATCTCCCTTTTTAGCTCGCCTGTGCTCAGTGTTAGCTCAGTTTGAGGTATTGCCATCACTTGGTGTCTGTCGTCCCTCTGTTGTCCGTCAACTTACTTTTCACAATTTCATCTTCTCCTCTGAAACCACTGATGCAAAATCAACCAAACTTTACAGGAATGATGTACTAAAGGTCCTTAACAAAGATTGCTCATTTCATTAAGATGTGATAGAAAAACATGGCTGCCAGCGTGGAACATAGTTTAACATTAGACCATATCGGAAAATCACATTTTCATCTTTTCCCTCTGAAACCACTGAAGCAAATTCAACCAAACTTTACACTAATGATTAACTTAAGGTCCTTGATAAGATTACTCATTTCGTTTAGAACCAATAAAAAACATGGCTGCCAACACGGAACATAGTTTAGTATTGTACCCTAAGAGAAAATCACATTTTCATCGTCTCCTCTGAAACCACTGAATTAATTCAACCAAACTTTACAGGAATGATGTACTAAAGGTCCTTAACAAAGATTGCTCATTTCCCTCTGATCTGATAAAAAACATGACCGCCAGCATGGAATATAGTTTAACATTGGACCTAAGGGAAAATCACATTTTCATCTTATCCTCTGAAACTGCTGAAGCAGATGTAACCTAACTTTGCAGGAATGATGTATGGAAGATCTATAACTAAGATCGCTCATTTTGTTCTGATCCTATAAAAGAAAACATGGTGGCCAGCACAGAACATAGTTTAACATAGAATCCTATTGGAAAATGTTCATTATCATCATTTACTCTGAAGCCATTAAAGCAAAACTTCACTGTATTGGAGTAATGTATGGAAAGATCTTCACAAAGAATACTTATTTCAATTGAATCTTACAAAAACATGGATGTCAGGAGAGAACATAGCTTAACATTAGACCCTATAGGAAAAACATTTTTGGTCATCAGCATAGGCATGGCTTAGAAGCATCTTTGTCAGGTGAGCTATACAGGCTCAGTATCTGAGCCTCTAGTTGTTTTGCCCACTATGAAAGCTTATTTCAACTATGTTTTAAAAATTTTCTTAACATTAATATAATCTTCAAACCTTTATAAAATCATTCGAAATTTGGACAGAAGCTAGAAAAATGGTCAGATTATTACCTTATTATGTCCAGCTGAAAAATTTGGATATTTTTTGTTTTGTTTTTTCCCTATAAGTTTTTTGCACAAGAGATATATTTTAACCCTTGGTTTAAAGATTTTTAGAAGTCAAATGGAGTTATTAAATATTTTTGGAATTCCAAAATAGTGGTCAAGACTTAGATGATGGTCAGAAAATAACCTGCAGCTGAAAAATTTGATTTTTTTAATAGTTTTTTGTATTTTTTTTTATTAATATTTTGACTTAGCTTTTTTATAAAAGATTTCAAGTTTAAAGTTGTTAAGAAGTAGAAAAATGTCTTTGAATCTTTATACAATTACATTAAAATTGACATTTCTGCATAAAGTGGGCAGATGTGTAACAGGCTGTTGGACTTTAGTGGGGTTTGTTTCTTTGAATTCCTCTTGACATAATTTTCAGTAGTATATCAACAGATTTAACTTAGCTCTTACTGTTAGCCTGGGCCAAATTTTCCAAATATGTAGATAACGTAACTTTTTACTTTTCATCAGATTTTGATCAGATTTTTTCTTGGATTCTCATGTTGTAAGCTTTCAGAATTATGTCATTGGATTTCAGATAGCTATTTAATACTGTTTCTGAGCTATAACAGGTCAAAGGGGCAGAAACTGCAATTTTTCAAAATAAGTAATATTTTTATAATTTATCTGATTTCAATGGGTTTTTTCTTTGAATTCCTCTGAACATAAGGTTTCAATGATATGCCAACAAATTTGATGGAGCTGTTGCTGTTTCCTTGCTATTGGGGGCCAAATTTGCTAATGTGCCAGTGTCGTAAAATTAGATTTTAATTTTTTTATTGGATTTCAAATGGATTTTTTTTTTATTCCTCCGGATGCTATCTTCAATTGTAAGTCAACAGAGTTCGCATGGCTCTTGCTGATCAAAAAGGCTAGTTTTCATTTTTCCTAGTTTGTGTCCAGTTAATTATTGTTTCAAGCTCTTCATTGTATCCAACTTACTAGGCTGTTGACCTCTTTACTGTGTCCATTTTCACTTTAAATCAAATTGTTCAAATTTCAGAGGTCGACATGCTGCAGTCCTATCATAATGGGATCAGCATGGGCATTTCTTACATTGTGCATTCAAGTTTTTGAAGATGTTTCGTTATGGATGCCGTTGTTGTATCATAGAAATCAGCACTTCTGTAATAAATTGTGGACACAGGATATGTCTCACCTTTCCCATGCATCGCCTTAAATTTGCACATTGATCTTCAGCAGCAGCCATGATACCAAATGTATCACTGACCAAAACTGATCACAATCATGATAATGCAACTGCATACCAAAGATCAATGGGCTACTATGAATGTTTGATGTTAAACGGACACAAGAAAAAACTTAAACATTTGATAAACAGTGCAAAATTTCAAAGTCAGTGAAGCATGAATGCGGGGGCATAGACATAAAACGCCACTGAAACTGAGCTGCAATGATGCAAATGCAACTGCATACCAAATATCAATGGGCTACTATGAGTGGTTGATGGTAAACAGACACAAGAAACAATTTAAACATTTGAAAAAAAAAATCAAAATTTCGAAGTCTGTGGAGCATGACTGCAGGGGCATAGACATAAAATGCCACTGCAACTGAGCTGTACTGATGCTAATGTAACTGCATACCAAATATCAATGGGCATCTATGAGTGGTTGATGGTAAACAGACACAAGAAAAAACTTAAACATTGATAAAAAGTGCAAAATTTTGAAGTCAGTTGAGCATGACTGCAGAGGCATAGACATAAAACGCCACTGAAACTTAGCTGCAATGATGCAAATGCAACTGCATACCAAATATCAATGGTCAACTATGAGTGGTTGATGCTAAACATACACAAGAAAAAACTTAAACATTTGAAAAAAAACAATTCAAAATTTCGAAGTCAGTGGAGCATGACTGCAGGGGCATAGACATAAAACGCCACTGAAACTGAGCTGTACTGATGCTAATGCAACTGCATACCAAATATCAATAGGCTAGCACAGGTAGTTGATGTTAAACAGACCCAAGAAAAACTAAAACAATTGTGGACGATGCTGTCGTCGTTGAGGTCGGAATCACCATACCTATGTCTCGCCTTTTTTGACTATCGTCGAAGGCTCGACAAAAATCAGCACTGCTGATTAGTCATGTACCTGCGAAACCATTCATCTCCCACTCTAAACCACTTTTTACTGATGAAAATTTGAGATGAAAAATATTTTTGTGCCCCGCCCACAAATTTGGAAGCGGCATATAGTGTTGCCCTTGTCCGTCCTTCATATGTCCATACGTCTGATTAAGTTTTGCGTTTATGTACATTTCTAAGAAATTGTAAGAGATAGAACAATAATAGTAGGCCAGTAGGTAGATATTTGATAGTACTATAGAGTTCACTAGGTAGATTGACTCTTTGACCTACATTTCATGCTTGAGTGACTCTGGTTAAGTTTTGTGTTAGAGTCCATTACTCAACAACTACACATTATAGGACAATGATGTTTCATCAAATTAATTGCCTTGATGATTACTACCCAAATCATTGACAATTAGGTGGCTTTGACCTACATTTTACGCTTCAGTGACTTTGGTTTAATTTTGCATTAAAGTCCATTTCTCAATAACTACACATTATAAGACAATGATGTTTCATCAAATTAATGGCTTTAATGAGTAATACCCCATTCATTGACAATAAGGTGGCTTTGACCTACATTTTATGCTTCAGAGACTTTGGTTAAATTTTGTGTTAAGTCTATTTTCCAACTTCTATGTATTGTAGCATCATGATATTTCACTGTAACATTCATGTTAATGAGATCTGCCTATTTCACCAACAATTGGGTGTCCATAACTTACATTTAATGGTTGAATGACTTTGGTTAAATTTTGCATTTCATCACAATTCAGTGACAGGGAACTAATTTTATGAATGATTGACTTGGGTTAATCTGCTGCGATAAATTTATTGGCAGGGCATCCGTGTCTTATAGACACATTCTCTAGTTTAATCTTTGAGTCTTTGTGGATACTTTAATGGTTCAACTTAAATTATCCACAAACTGTGTCCTGATAACTTATTTCTTGTTAGAAATATAAGGATTTACCTTTTATAAAGGTTCCAAGTACATTTTTTGTAGTGACATAAGGGCAGGAGATGAATTCTGAATTTCAGGGGTTAGTCTACTTACCTTAAAATTACAACTCCCAGCAATTTCAATCAATAATACAAGAGTTAACTTTGTGTAAAAAAGGTGATTACATAGTCTATGATAAGGCTTTTTATCAATGATTTATCCAATGTCAATTTATTGTGTCGCTTGCGTTCACTGCAGCGACATAAAGGGATCACTATCTATTGTTTTTTTTTCATGTTTGTGTATTCTTAATATGGTCTTTGTGCAATCACAAAACATGTTCATCATGAGTGCTATCTCCCTTCCTATCCTCCAGGCTGGATTTAATATTGCAATGAAACAAAAGTAAAACTTTTCAAACT
Organism: Modiolus philippinarum; assembly: GCA_002080025.1. Lineage (NCBI taxonomy): Eukaryota > Metazoa > Mollusca > Bivalvia > Mytilida > Modiolidae > Modiolus > Modiolus philippinarum. The sequence continues at coordinate 89,103 of MJUU01048575.1, read as the reverse complement.
TCTGCAAAATATACCCTTTAATTAGGATTTTTATTTATTTATACAGGTAGATTTTATCGACATGCAAAAAAATGAAGTAGAAGGATTTACATGGATACTCCATGCAGAAGATCACTACTCTAAGTTTCGATGGCTTTTTCCACTTAAGAAGAAAGCATCAGAAGAAGTGAATACAACATTATTGTCGTTATTTGGAATCATAGGATTACCGAAAATCTTACAGACAAATATCGGCCCTGAATTTGGAAATTTAAATTCAATTTTACAATTTTGGCCAGGAAATCAGAACTTGATACATGATATACAAGGTGTTCCACAGGTTATTGAAGGAAATGAATTGATTGTTGCACAATTAAAAACTTTTGATTTCCAGTACAAAGGGGCTAGACCTGCACCATGGCATAAATGGTTACCATCCATTGCATGTACGTAAAATTAATAGTGAATAGCTTTCCGTAGAAAAATATTTCATTGTAGGTGCAGTGTTTTCCATTTTTAACAGTGAAAGGTGGGTTTTCAAACTGCCCCCAATAACCGGGTTGGATGAAAAATTCCAACTGGGTGTATTTTTTTATGGTACAATGCAAAAATATTGTAATGCATATTGAAAATTTTATGTTAAAGGTAAATTGATAAGAATATATTTTATTTAGAATGTAAGGTACATAGACAGTGGTAACATAAAAATTTTGAATTTGAGTTGCGGTAGATCAATTATGGTTTAGTGTTTCAAATTTCTGTAGCATTGGGGATATATGGCTATGTGTAGCCTTTGTTTTCTATCAAAACTGGGTTGGTTTATGGGACCTAGTCCCAATGGGAAGTATACTTATATTTTTCCAAATTTTTTTTGCACATTTTTAGCATGTACTCAACTGCTCAAAGAGTAAACATTTCATGACTTCCTATGAAGTACCTGAGAATCAGTACAAAAGTGTCAAGATGCATAAAATACTTTTGGTGTTGATATTTGCACATTCTACAAGTAAAGGTAAAAAAAACACGTTTTTTTCTTAAATGGCTCGAAACAAACGATAAAAAAAACCTGTTCTGAATTAGTTCAGGTGAAAAGAGGAGATTTAGACACATAATGTTTTCAAGTTTAAGATACGGTATCTTGTTTTTATGAAGTCTTCTTTGTATTCAGAGAAAACTTTTCATTTAAACTAAAATAAAGCAGTTTTTATTGCAGAGAGTTATCAAACATGAATCTCTATTGTGGTAGCTACTCTGTACACACTGTCACATGTATATTTACAATTTGTAAACAAAGACTTAAAAATTGTTGAGATTAGCCGTTTAAGGTAGACTGTATATGCCTATTTAAAATCTACATCTTTTTTCAGATACACAAAATACATCTTATAATGAGGAAATCAGTATGACTCCTTATAAATGTGTGTATGGTAGAGATCCTGATTCTTCTTCATATGTAATAAAAATAAAGTCAGAGAGAAAGGATGGGGTAGATTATGATGCAGTGCCAGTACGTCAGTCTGCTGGAAAGGATATGATAGAATATGATGCAGTTCCAGTTAGTCAGTCAGCAGAGAAGGATGTGGTAAAATATGATGCATTTCCGGTAAGTCAATTGCATACACAAGTTATTATAATTTAGAATAAGCAAATTTATTATTAAGGTAGCAGTACTAGTGATTTAACAATTTTTCCCAGTTAGATAAATTTCATATTTTCACCAGTGAAAACAAATGATTTCTTGTCACAATTGGAAATGACATAACACCATACTCAGCATGTAAATGTCTTGGGATATAGGGTCTGTTGTCTTGTTATACCCCTCGCTTAATTGGGCAGTATATAGTGATCACGATGTCAGTGGCAAAATCTCCAATATGACATTTTGCATCTGTCAGTCAATTGTGGCGTCACAAAGGGAAAGCTGCCAAATAACTGTTCCAGCCCAAAAATCAAATCTGACATGTATCTGACTCTTTTTTTTCCAAATGCCCATTTGAATTGCACAGCCCAACAGTGTCTATCTACCATAATCTCATTTTTATACGACCGCAAAAATTTTGCGGTCGTATTATGGTATGGTGCTGGCGTCGGCGTC
>MJUU01048575.1:62145-85912 GCA_002080025.1 Modiolus philippinarum | reverse complement strand
TTACCGTTTCTGAGCTACAAGGGGTCAAAGGGGCCAAAAATGCAATTTTTCTAAATATGTCAAATCTTTATTTTTCATCGGATTTCGATGGGATTTTTTTCTTTGGATTCCTCTTGATATAAGCTTTCAGTAGTATATCGACGGATTTTTTGTAGCTCTTACTGTTTCGGAGCTACAAGGGGTCAAAGGGGCCAAAATTGCAATTTTTCTAAATGTGTCATATCTTTATTTTTCATCAGATTTCGATGGATTTTTTCTTTGAATTTCTATGGATGTAAAGTTTTAGTTGATAGTACATATTTTGCATAGCTCTTACGGTTTTTATCAGTAAGTAATCAAAAGGGTTTTTTCCCTATTTTGTTTCTAGCTAATAACTGTGTCTATCTTCTTTTTGTGTCCATCTAATTATTGTGTCAAGCTCTTTACTGTGTCCACATTCACTTTAAACTACTTTTGTTGAAATTTCAGTGGTCGACATGCTGCGGTCGTATCATGCTGCGCTCGGCGTAGCCCTTTATTTTAAATAATAAAAAGAATAATGTTATTGTAATTCAAGTTATCACCTTACAGACTTATTTTAGTGTAAAATGTACTTAGCATATTGATATGTTTGTAAATAATGAAATACCAAAGTTACTGAAAATTTCATTTCTGCAGATGGCCATTTTGACACTTTATGTCTCTTCAGTGCAGATAAAATCAAATATTTTGAAGTCCAAAAACCCAAATATGTGTAAAGACTTGTAGAGAACAAATTACCAATAGGATGAAAAGCCAAAATCAATTTAGGACAGAGCTATGCTAGAGGGAGATACTCCTTAGTTTTGACAACAATTTCTATAATTACATGTATATTTCATAGGTGCAAATCAAATCGAGTTTCATACAAACACTGAAGTGCTATCTGCTGGATTAGTAAATACCCTTGTGCCTAACAGTTCATCAGCAGTGGCATGGACCCAGTGGTAATAAATAACAAAGTACTGAAGTTACTTTTAATTTAGTTTCTGTAGATGTCTGGACAACTTATGCCTAATCATTGTTAGAACATGGGAATTGTTTGCATTAATAGTGTTTGATAATTATACCCTCTGCTTTGAGGACGGTATATAGTGTTCATTGTGTCCATCCGTCCTTCCGTCTGCTTCCGTCCATCCCTCCTTCCGTACCCACTACTCCTCCTTAACCATTGATTAGAATTTCATGAAACTTATGCAGGAGCTTAATTACATATTGTAGATATGAAACTTATGCAGGAGCTTAATTACATATTGTAGATATGAAACTTATGCAGGAGCTTAATTACATATTGTAGATGTGCACTACCCATTTTGTTTTCCAATAATTCCATTTTTTCCAGATTTTTGACATATTTTGGACTTTGACATTTTAGCTTGATTACATATTGTAGATGTGCACTACCCATCTTGTTTTCCAATAATTCCATTTTTTCCAGATTTTTGACATATTTTGGTAATTTTAGCTTGATGCAAACCATATGGTGAACTCTGGTATCCACTACTTCTCCGAAACCAATGATTGGAATTTCATGAAAATATATGCAGGAGCATAATTAAATTTTGTAGATATGCACTAGGCATTTTGTTTTCCAATAATATCTTTTTTTTCAAGATTTTTCCATGGGTTGGACTTCCTAATTTTAGCTCTTTTAGCTCAATGCAAACCATATGGCGACCGCCTGTTATCCACTACTGCTCCTTAACCACTGATTGGAATATCATGAAACTCATGCAGGAGCTTAATTACATATTGTAGATGTGCACTACACATTTTGTTTTCTAATAATTCCATTTTTTCGAGATGTTTTACATGTTTTGGACTTGTCATTTTAGCTTGGTGCAAACCATATGGTGACCACTTGGTATCCACTACTCCTAAACCACTGATTGGAATCTCATGGAACTTATGCAGGAGCTTATTTACATATTGTAGATGTGCACAACGTTTTTTGTTTTTTCAATAATTCCTTTTTATACCCCCGCTTTAGCGGGCAGTATATAGTGATCATGGTGTCTGTCTGTCCATCCGTTCGTTTGTCTGTCCGCTGTAGGGTACCTACTTTGTGGCGACAACTCCTCCTAAACCACTTTTGATGAAATTGTTTGAAACTTTCACAGATTGTTAAATACATATTGCCGTTGTGCACCAACTATTTGAAAATTTGATTAGATTTTTTGTTTTTTCTGGAATTCAATGGGGGAGAGGGGGTATGATATTAGTGAGCTTTGCTCACATTTTTCTAGTGTTTTTCAGATTTTTTACATGTTTTGGACTTTGTCATTTTAGCTCTTTTAGCTCAATGCAAACCATATGGGTACCACCTGGTATACATTACTCCTCCTTTACCACTGATTGGAATTTCATGATACTGAGCTTAATTACATATTGTAGATGTGCACTACACATTTTGTTTTCCAATAATTCCTTTTTAGGTCATCTGGCTATGCCAGGGTGAGCTTTTGCCATCACTTGGCAAATTTATTGTGCATTTATGAAAACTTATCCTACAATTTTTCTGCAAAAAGGATGTGTTTTAAACAATGAAATTCCCATTTTAATGGTGTAAATTTTATATAGGGTCACCGAATTAATTTCGCTGGTATAAATAGTTGAACATAGAATAGGCAAGCCAAAAATGGATTTTTTCGATAAAATCAGCAGTCAAAATAGCGAAGTCGTCTATAAAAGTTATAATTTTAGGTGTGATTTGAAAGATGTATTCAGCGATCGATGCCATGGTGACCCTACAAAAAAATAATATCAATAAAACAGAAATTTCTTTGGCAACATAATATCAATTTTTCAGAAAAATTGTAGGATATAGTTTGAAGCGACGATAATTTAAAGTGAAAATTAAAATTATTTTACGTTCATTTTAAAGCAAATTTATAACGTTCACCTGTAGAGGCGCTTATTTACATACCTATCACCTTAAGTCCATTTCTCAATAACTAGAAGTGGTGGGTTGATAATATTTGGTATGTAGGTTGGTTGTGGGTAGTACATGTCAGTCTGGCAGGTAACTTTTGTCCTTGACCTCAATTTCATGGTTGAGTTACCATGTTAAGTTTCTCTGCTTAAGTCCATTTCTCAATAAATAGAAGTGGTAGGTTGATGATACTTGGTATGTAGGTTGGTCTTGGGTAGTACATATCAGTCTGCTAGGTGACTTTTGTCCTTGACCTCAATTTCACAGTCTAGTGGCCATGTCAAGTTTGCCTGATTAAGTCCATTTCTCATTAACTATAAATGGTAGGTTGATTATATTAAGAATGTAGGTTGGTCTTGGGTAGTACATGTCAGTCTGGCAGGTGACTTTTGTTTTTGACTTCAATTTCATTGTCTAGTAAACATGTTAGTTTCTCATCATCTTTTAGTGGTTTGTCAATGATAATTAGTATGTTGGTTGGTCTTGGATAGCGCTTGATATTCTGCCATATGACTTAGGCATGTGACCTCAATTCTATGGTCTAGAGAGCATGTCAGGTTTCTTATGATGCATAAATGGTAGGTCAATGATATTTTGTATGTTGGTTGGTCTTTAGAAGAAAATAATGGTCTGCTATATGGCTTTTGTCAATGACCTTAATTTCAGTCTAGTGAGCATGTTAAGTTTTCTGATAAGTTCACCTAGATTTCACATCAATTTCGAGGACAAGCAGAGACGGTCGAGACATCTTTTAGGGTCTTCACTTGATGAATTAACATTTTTGTGTCATGAATACCGTATAAGTGGTTATTTTCAGGGGGATGCAAATTTCGTGATTTCTTTCAAAATTGCTGGATTTTATTTTCGCGGGACGCAAATTTTCACGATTGCCTACCATTTACTGTATAAAGCCTCATATATATTATTTTTCGCGGTATGCAATTTTCGCGACTTCAGAATGGTCGCGAATAAAGCGAAAATTAAGTCCTAACGAAAATAACCACTTATACGGTATGTGTTATACTGTTTGAATTTGTTCTTTGTCTATGCTATAATAAACTTTAAGTAGTGGTGAAATCTCAGACATCCAAGGGTAAGATTTCTATCCTTCTCTGATGAGTCTTGTCAGGAGCCAGTGAAATCTTACTCAAGATGTCTTTAGGTTTTAAATCTTCAATTGTCGACAATGTTTGATCTTTTTCTCACATTTTTAATCACAAAGTTGGATTTATTCACCAACAAGCCATATTTGACACCAGATGTTGTAAATTTTTTGAATTTAATGATGTCTGATGTTTTGTGGTAATTTTATGTCATGTACTGGAAACATAAGATGAGGAAATCTCACCACTAAAAATAGGAACTATTGTGTCTCATAAGTGAATGATTTCTGAAATACTTTTCATATATTTATTTTGATATAGATACCATGAGATGAGAACTAAGAGCAGGTGATGTGAGTCACTAAAGATACATGTACATGCAGGCATGTTGGAGGTTCCAATGGTTGGCAGCAATTCAGTTACAAAATGATGTGGAGATTAGAGTCGAAGAAATCATAAAAAAGAACAGCTATGTCTTCAGTTAAACCAGTGTTATCGTAAAAAGAACATTTGATTTGTAAAAATGTGTTTAAATTTAATGACAATGTTACATTCACCACTGCTATTGAATGTTTAGTCTACAGTGCTCTCTCATTATACCACTTCTCTTAAATGGCAGGTCCTCACTTATTTCCAATCATTTTCAAGGTCCATTTTTTGTCTCGCCTGGGACAGCATGACAGAGGCGTGCAAAGTATGTTGATGGCGTAAACCTTTTCTAAATGCAGGATAATTTGAAAACCCTTTGATGTAGGAACATCATATATGGTCCAGTGGTAGAACTAATTGAGTGCTACCTGATGGACATAAGATCATGTGACCATGACCTCAATTGCACAGTTGAGTGGCAGCGTTAAGTTTCTCTGCTTAAGTCTATTTCTCAATAACTAGTCATTCATAGTACGTTGATAATATTTGGTATGTAGCTTGGTCTTCGGGTAGTACATGCCAGTCTGGCAGGTAACTTTTGTCCTTAACCCCAATTTCATGGTTGAGTGGCAACGTTAAGTTTCTCTGCTTAAGTCCATTTCTCAATAACTAGAAGTGATTTGTTGATAATAGTTGGTATGCAGGTTGGTCTTGGGTAATACATGTCAGTCTGACAGGTAACTTTTGACCTTGACCTCAATTTCACGGTTGAGTGGCCATGTTAAGTTTCTCTGCTTAAGTCCATTTCTCAATAGTTGATAATACTTGGTATGTAGGTTGGTTTTGGGTAGTACATGTCAGTCTGGCAGGTAACTTTTGTCCTTGACCTCAATTACACGGTTGAATGGCCACATTGAATTTCTCTGCTTAAGTCCCTTTCTCAATAACCAGAAGTAGTAGGTTGATAATATTTGGTATGTAGGGTGGACTTGGGTAGTACATGTCAGTCTGGCAGCTAACCTTTTTCTTTGACCTCAATTTCACAGTTGAGTGGCAACATTAAATTTCTCTGCGTAAGTCCATTTCTCAATAACTAGAAGTAGTAGGTTGATAATATTTGGTATGTAGGTTGGTCTTGGGTAGTACTTGTCAGTCTGGCAGGTAACTTTTGTCATTGACCTCAATTTCACAGTCTAGTGGCAATGTTAAATTTGCCTGATTAAGTCCATTTCTCATGAACTATAAATGGTAGGTTGATTATATTAAGAATGTAGGTTGGTCTTGGGTAGTACATATCAGTCTGGCAGGTAACTTTTGTTTTTGACCTCAATTTCACAGTTAAGTGGCCATGTTAAGTTTCTCTGCTCAAGTCCATTTCTAAATAACTAGAAGTGGTAGGTTGATAATATTTGGTTTGTAGGTTGGTCTTGGGTAGTACATGTCAGTATGGCAGGTGAGTTTTGTCCTTGAGCTCAATTTCATGGTTGAGGGGTCACGTTAAGTTTCTCTGCTTAAGTCCCTTTCTCAATAACCAGAAGTAGTAGGTTGATAATATTTGGTATGTAGGTTGGTCTTGGGTAGTACATGTCAGTCTGGCAGCTAACTTTTGTCCTTGACCTCAATTTCACAGTTGATTGGCCACATTAAGTTTCTCTGCTTAAGTCCATTTCTCAACATCTAGAAGTGGTAGGTTGATAATATTTGGTATGTAGGTTGGTCTTTGGTAGTACATGTCAGTCTTGCAGATGACTTGTTTTTGACCTCAATTTCATGGTCTAGTGAACATGTTAGTTTCTCATTACCTCATTATCATTTCTCATAGGTCAATGATATTTTGTATGTTGGTTGGTCTTGGACAGTGCTTGACAGTCTGCCATATGACTTGAGCATGTGACCTCAATTTCATGGTCTAATGAGCATGTCTGGTTTCTCATGATGCATAAATGGAAGGTCAGTGATATTTTTGTGTGTTGGTTGATCTTTGGAAGCTAAGTGGCTTTTGTCAGTGACTGTAATTTCACAGTCTAGTGTACACATTAAGTTTTCTGATAAGTTCACTTAGATTTCATATCAGTTTAGAGGACAAGCAGGGACGGGCGAGACATCTTTTAGGGTCTTCACTTGTCTAAACCTATGTAATGCTTTTCAGTTATTATATTTTTTCATAACATTAAATGGGAAAACCTAAAATTATACCAGGAAAAACAAGTTATCTATTCTCAAAATTTTTATTAGGGCCCCACCACCAATAGTGGCGGACACCTTATAGAAAAATCAGTCTGTACGTCCATCTGTTCATCTGTCTGAAACAATCTTATCCAGGCTATAACTTTTTATGCCCCTCAAGATGAAATATCAGGGGGGAGTATTGTTTTACCCTCGTATGTCTGTCCGTCCCATCTTTGATCAGCTTATTATTCCGGATAAATCCTCCCACAATATTAATGCCATATTTATTTTATTATGCATAGTGATTAAGCATGGATTGAAGATGTGCATATTGTCATGGTTTAGATTTTGGCCGAAATTTGTGATTGTGAGGGGTAGTTGAACTTGGCCATTTTATCAAGATTTGTGTTCTGGAACTAGTATTCCAGACAACTCTTCCCACAATTTATTTCACTTTGCATGAGGATTATGCATGGATTGAAGATGTGCATATTGTCATGGTTTAGATTTTCTCGTAATTTTTTTTTAGGGTATAGTTGGACTTTGTCATTTTATTGCAATTTGTGCATTTGAAAGGTCAATTCTGGATAACTCTTGATTGGTAATATCAATAGACTGTGAGATATATGAGTTATAGTTCTTGAAATTTGTTTACGAGCTATATCTTTATCATTTCAGATAGGCTTTTGATATTTGGCATGTGGATAGATCACCTCAAGGCAATGTGTTGCTTGTCTTGTTTGGTGACCCTTGACCTTTGACCTCAGGGTCACATTCATGCTTTTTCAATGAAAAAGTCGTGTCTGGGCTCTATTTTTTTTTCCTTTTGAGATAGGCTTTTGATATTTGTGACCTCAGCGTCACATTCATGCTTTTTCAATGAAAAAGTCGTGTCCGGGCTCTATTTTTTTTCCTTTTGAGATAGGCTTTTGATATTTGGCATGTGGATAGATCATCTCAAGGTGAGATGTCACAAACCTTGGTGACCCTTGACCTTTGACCTCAGGGTCAGGATCATGCTTTTTCAATGACAAAGTCATGTGGGGGCTATAATTTTTTTCTGGTTTGAGATAGGCTTTTTATATTTGGCATAGGGATAGATCACCTCAAGGAAAAGTGTCCCGTGCCTTGATTGGTGACCCTTGACCTTTGACATCAGGGTCACATTCAGGCTTTTTTGAAGACAAGGTCTTGTCAGGGCTATATCTTTTTTTCTGGTTTGATTTAGGCTTTTGATATTTGGTTTGTGTTGCATACCTTGGTTGATGACCCTTGACCCTGACCTTTGACCTCAGGGTCACATTTATGTTTTTTGTCTCCCCTGCGACAAATGTCATGAAGGCAAGACATAGGGACCATAGACTCTGTTGTTGGTGTCGTTGTCAACATTTGGTTAACCCATATGTTAAATTTTTTAGCTCACCTGGCCAAAGGCCATGTGAGCTTTTGCCATCACTCGGCGTCCGTCGTCCTTCTGTCCGTCCGTCCATTAACTTTCTTCAAAGATCTTCTCCTCTGAAACTACTAGGCCAATACTAAACAAACTTGGCCTGAATCATCACCAGGGTATGCTCTTTCAAGTTTGTGATTTTTATATCCGTAGACCAAACAACATGGCCGCTGTTACTAAAAATAGAACATAGGGGTAAATTGCTGTTTTTTGCAAATTACTCAAAAACCATTACAGATATCAAAATTCTGACAGGTAAAAATCATCAGCATGATGAGATCTACCAGCCCTGCAATTTTGAAGAATATTCGTTTACCCTTCTTTGAGTTATTGCCCCTTTTCCGTAAAATTTTTCAGTTTTTCGATACTTTTAGTCTAATATATTGAAAATGATAGAAGAAAGAAGTGAAGTTTAAATAATAAAAATGGTCAGCATAGTAAGATCTACATGTACTGCAATTTTGAAGAAAATCTGACAACCCACATAGGAGTTATTGCCGCTTTTTCTTTGAATTTTCACAACTTTTGAAGATTTTTATTTTTTTGCCCCCAGATCGAGGATCAGGGGGCATATTGTTTTTGTCCTGTCTGTGTGTCTGTATGTCTGTGTGTCTGTGTGTCCGAAACTTTAACCTTGGCTATAACTTTTGAACTAGTAAGATAAACTTTTCATACTTGGCAAGTGTATGGGTCTAATCAAGAGGAACATAAATATGCAAAAAAAATTAGGTCAGGTCAAAGGTCAAGGTCACAGAGGTCAAAAGGGGTGGAATTGGCTGTTTTCACATATTTGACTGTAGAATCCTTATTATTTATCCTATTGAGACGGGGTTTGTTTTATGTTATTGCTAATAAAATTGTGCAACTGCAGTATGCGACAGATTTGAGGTAGCATTTACCGTTTTTGAGAAACAAGAGGCCCAAAGGGGGTCAAATTGAAAACAAATGATTTTTTAAATTTTTTGTTGGATCTTGATACAGTATTTTTCTGTAGGTTTCTAATAGCATGGTTAAGCAGATACATTTAACAATTAAAACCATTTCAATAAAGAAGAGGCCCAAAAGGGCTTCATCTGTTTCAGAATAAAGGGGTTGAATTGGGTGTTTTTATGGTAATAAACAACTTTTTTACTATGTAAGAAAGACTTTTAATACTTGGCAAGTGTATAGGTCTTGTCAAGAGGGACGCCAATATGCAAAAAATTAGGTCAGAGGTCAAGGTCACAGAGGTCAAAAAGGAGTAAAATTGAGTATTTTCATATATTTTACTGTAGAATCTCGGGGCATATGTAGTGTTTCACAAACACATCTTGTTATTTCAAAAAATGTTTGAGATAAAGGTTAAATGTGAATTGCAAAAGTGTTAAGGTTTTCCAGGACTACAATTTTTACATAATGTATGTCCAGCAGTTAGCATCTCATCCAAGATGGCCACCAGGGGGGGGGAAGATAGTTTAACATAGGACCCTATGGGAAATGCATTCAAAGATCTTCTCCCCTGAAACCACTAAGCCAATGGGGTCCAAATTTTGTCACAGTAGTCCTTGGGTGGTCCCCTTTAAAGTTTGTGATTTTTATACCCCCCGCAAACAAAGTTTGGGGGGGGTATATAGGAATCACCCTGTCTGTCTGTCCGTCCGTCTGTCTGTCCGTCTGTCCATCTGTCCACACTTCTCGTAAGCGCAACTCCTCTTAAACCACTTGAAGGATTTTGATGAAACTTTACACAAAGGAAGGACACTATATGGAGATGTGCATGAAGGAATATAATTATTGTCCGAAACCAGGAAGGGGAGATAATGCGACTTAGCTTTTTTGTTGATTCCCTATGTTTGGGTTACTTCGTAAGCGCAACTCCTCTTAAACCACTTGAAGGATTTTGATGAAACTTTACAGAAAGGAAGAACACCATATGTAGATGTGCATGAAGTAATATAATTATTGTCCGTAACCAGGAAGGGCAGATAATTCGACTGACTTTTCGTTGATTCCCTATGTATGGGTTACCTCGTAAGCGCAACTCCTCTTAAACCACTTGATGGATTTGATGAAACTTTACACAAAGGAAGAGCACTATATGTAGATGTGCATGAAGGAATATAATTATTGTCTGTAACCAGGAAGGGGAGATAATTCAACTTTGACTTTTCATTGATTTCCTATGTATGGGTTACCTAGTAAGCGCAACTCCTCTAAAATCACTTGAAGGATTTTAAAGAAACTTTAGGCAGAGGAAGGATACTATGTTGAGAGGTGCATTAAGGAATGCAATTATTGCATGAAACCAGGAAGGGGAGATAATTTGAGTGTGACTTTTGTTGATATCTTTGAAATGATTTTTTTTCTAAGAAATAACTTAAAGCGTAGATATTGTGAAGTTAAGATGTGAGAGATCACTGCACACTTTTTCATTGTAATCTTCTTGAAAAGTTGTTTTCAAAGTGCTGTAATGAAATTTCTCTATAATGATTCTTATGTAAAATGTCAAATAGGCTAAAAAAAGGGGTGAGCTTTATATTTGTCTGATTTCGACAGAGTGTTTTCATTGGAACCCTTGTGAAAAGTTCTTTCTTGAAGATTATATCATTGTGTCCATACTTCTATTATTTCCAAACTTGTACTATTTCCACACCTGTAATGTGTCCACACCTGTAATGTGTCCACACCATCTTAAATTTGCACTTGCCATATCGATTCAGGGTTCAATGAGCTGCCATTTGGCGACAGCTCTTGTTACATTCTTACCTCATCCAAGATGGCTGCCAGCGTGGAACATAGTTTAACATAGGGACTCTACGGGAAATGCATTCAAATGTCTTCTTCTCTGAACCTACTGAGCCAATTGGAACNTTGTTACAATTGTCTATGGGTGATCCCTTCCAAAGTTTGTTATTTTTTAGTTTGTACCTCATCCAAGAATAAAAATGTAACATATGGTGAACTGATTTATAGTATGAATGGGTGGTCTATTGGTGACAATGAATAAAACCAGTCACCAGGTGAGCGATACAGGCTCATGTGAGCCTCTAGTTTTGAACTTCAATAACTTTCTGAAATCTAGCTTAGTAGCAATAGTTTTTTGACACAATATTCAGTACTACCTCATTATTGAATCCCAAGTATATTTAAAAAAATAATTATTCCACTTTTTCCGTATTTTGCCATTTATTGGACTTACTTTTTCAATCAAATTTTTTGTGTTTCACTATATCTTTTTTAAATTAAATTTTTTGTGTTTCACTATATCTTAACACCTACATGCCGTAGACGGATGATGATTGGTAAGTGGTTACATCTTATGTAGTAACCAACATCCATTAGAGAATTATGTCACCTTGACCTATATTTTCCGCATCAAAGAATTTGACTAAATTTTCCCTTTGGTCCTACAGGGATAGGTGTTGGAAATTCTTTCCCAACCTGGGTTGGATCCAGTTTATTAAGGTGGATCCCCAAAAAAAATTAAAGAAGGAGAGAAAAAAAAACACTGAGAGTATCATCATTTAGACAGGAATGTATATTTAGAGGGATAGAAAACTCTGACACAATCAATGTTGCTATTTAAAATCTGTAGTGACTCATTTGATATGCAGTCACTTTGGAGCCAACTACTCAAAAAGCCCACTTTGGAGCCAATTACATAAAAAGTTGTACATGTGTTTTAATAACATGATTCTTTTCTGAAAGTTTAATGATTATTACATTTGTAGATCTACACCAAATCTATCAGTTTCCAACTGAAAGTTAACATCAAGAGAAAATTCAAAGAAAAAAAAATTACATTGAAATCAAATGAAAAATATAAATTTTAGGTTATTTTCACAATTGCAATTTTTTCCGTTTCACCCCTTACAGCTTGCAGTGGTAAGAGCTAAGCCAAATCTGATGACATACTACCAAACTGATACAATAAAAGGAATAAAAAATCCTGCTGGAATAAGAAATAAAGATTTATGCCACTCTGACCTCATTTAGCTCTGAAACAGTAAGAGCTATTCCAAATCTGTTGGAATACTACTGAAAGCTTACAATAAACAAAGTAGAAAATCCTATTTAAATTTGATGCAAAAAATTGAGAAAATCTGCACATTTGCAATTTTTGCCCATTTGACCCCTCGTAGCTCAGAACGGAAACAGGTTATGAACAAATCTGATGGTTAAACAGTATGATAAATTTTCATGAGAATTCCATTCCAAAAAAAAAAAAACTGCATCAAAATCTGATAAAGATGAAAAAATAACATTTTTGAGATTTGCCTCTCTGGGGTCTACTGTACATGCGACATGAAATCTGTTGACAAACTGCAGATGTGATATAGTTATCCAATTGAAAATTTAGTAAACATAAGAACTACAATTTTACGAGTCCTAGATATTTTTTAAAAGAAATTTGATAATTTTACAAAATTCCTGTAATTCTGTCTGTAAGAGTCTGTCTAACCAGTATTAAAGGAAGTAGAAGAATATAAATCCAAAAAATAAATTGATATTCTACAGACAAATATATGAAAACACAGATTTCCCCTTTTGGCTTACCTGGCTATGCCAGGGTAAGCATTTGCCATCACTTGTCACCAATCAATTTTCCATCGTAAACTTTTCTTGAAAGATCTTCTCCTCTGAAAAAACTGGGCCAATTGAACCAAATTTGGTCACAATACTGGTCAATAGTCCTTGAATTGTATACAGCAGGTACTAAGCGGGTAACAGAGTTTTAACATTGGACCCTATGAGAAAACACATTCAAAGATCATCTCAGAAACGACCAGTCCAATTATACCCAAACGTAGTCACAATGACTATGATATGGTCTTTCCAAAATTTGCATCCAGCAGGTTTGTACCTCATCCAAGATGACCGCCAGCTTGGAATAAAGTTTTAACAATGGACCTAAGGAAAACACATTCAAAGATCTTCTCTTAAAGTACTGGTCCAATTAGAACCAAACTTAGTCACAATGGTTCCTGGATGGTTTCTTCCAAAAAAGTATATGGCAGGTCCAAACCTATTCCAAAATGGCCGCCAGCGGGGAACATAGTTTTAACATTTTACCCTATGGAAAACGCATTCAAAGAACTTCTACCCAGAAACTACTAGTCCAATTAGAACCAAACTTTATCTCAATGGTTCTTAGATGGTCCCTATACAAAGGGGAGAGGGTAATATACAAGATGGCCGCCAGCGGGGGATAGTTTTAACTTGGACCCTATGGAAAACACGTTCAAAGATCTTTCCAGAAACTACTAGTCCAATTAGAATCAAAGTTAGTCACAAAAGGTATCCTGCTGATACCTACCTCATTCAAAATTGCTACCAGCCAGAACATAGTTATCGAAATGCGCATATACAGAAGAAAAATTAACAGTAACTTCGGTATTTTGTTATTTATAATGGATTCATTTTTAGCTCACCTGGCTATGCCAGGGTGAGCTTTTGCCATCACTTGGCGTCCGTCGTCCGTCCGTCCGTCCGTCCGTCCGTCGTAAACCTTTTTTCAAAAATCTTCTCCTCTGAAACCACTGGGCCAATTTAATCCAAACTTGGCCTGGGTCATCACCAGGGTATGTAGTTTAAAAAATGTGTTCGGTTAGTCCGAGGACCGAACAACATGGCCGCTGTTACTAAAAATAGAACATAGGGGTAAAATGCTGTTTTTGGCAAATAACTTCAAAACCATTGCAGATATCAAAAATCTGACAGGAGTAGAATTGTTCAGAATGACGAGATCTATCTGCCCTGCAATTTTGAAGAAAATCGGAAAAACCGTCTCAGAGTTATAGCCCTTTTTCGGTAAAATTTTCAAAATTTATGCATTTTTTATTTCAAAAACTGTAACAGATAGAGGTGAAGTGTAAATTTGAAAAATGTTCAGCATATCAAGATCTACATACTCTGAAATTTTGAAGAAAATCCAACTGCCTGTGTTGTAGTTATTGACTTTTTTCACCAAAAATGCCATATGGTTATGGGTTATTTCCCTTTAAATTCTGCTTTCAAATCTTCTTTGGTTTACTTTTCTCTCTTGAGTTTTAGAGAAATTCCCTGCTATCACTTTATTAGAAATAATTATTTGCTACATAATCATGAGCAAAAAAGTGTTTTTGTACAGATTCTTACATTTTTTTGCAAATATACTTTGATAAACTATAATTTGATAATAATTGTATATTGTATATAATTTTATATTGTTTTCTTTAGTTCTGTTTGCTTTCCCATAAACGCAAATATCTCTCTCAGTTAATATTGAAGTGGCATCTAAGCTTCAATGCATATATAACTTTGTAGCTGGCTGTATGGCTATGCCATGGAGATCTTCTTGCTGTCAGTGGTCTGTCCATTGTAAACTTTTCATTCAAACATCTTCTTCTCTGAAACCACTGGTCCAATTGGAACCAAACTTAGGCACAATGGTCCTTATGTGGCCCCATTAAAAAAATGTTTGGCAAGTCTGTATCATATTCAAGATGGCCGCCAGCAGGGAACACAGTTTAACATTGGACCCTATGGGAAAGCATTCAAAGATCTTCTCTGAAACTACTGTGCCAATTAGAACCAAACTTGGTCACAATAGTCCATCGGTGGTCCCCTTTGAAAATTTTGTCCAGCAAGTCTGCACGTCATCCAAGATGGCCGCCAGCGGGAACTTGGTCCAAACTTGGACAATATTGCAAAAATCTTCTCCTATGAAAATACTGGGCTAATTGGAACCAAACTTAGTCACAATGGTCCATAGGTGGTCCCTTTTAAAAAATGTGTTCAGCATATATCCTAGATGGCCGCCAGGAGGGAACATGTTTTTAACATTGGAATCTATAGGGGAACATATTCAAAGATATTCTCCTCTGAAAGTACATGGCCAATTGGAATCATACTTAGTCACAATGGTCCTTACTTGGTCCCCTTCATAAAATGTGTCTGGATGTCCGCATAGCATCCAAGATGGCAGTCAGCGGGGAACATTGTTTAACCTTGGACCTCATGGGAAATCATTTAAAGATCTCCTCTGAAAATACTATGCCAATTGGAACCAAAGTGAGGCACAATGATCCTTACATGGTCTTCTTCAAGAAAGGTGACAGTTGGTCTACGCCTCATCAAAAATAGCTGCCAGTGGGGAATTTTGGATCATATAACATCAGCAAACTTCAAAATGAGACCCTTAAACATTAATAAACATCAGCAAACTTCAAAATGAGACCCTTAAACATTAATAAACAAATTTGAAAATGAGAACCTTAAACATTGTGATTATTTTGACTTATTGTGTCAGCCATGACCCAGGTGAGCGATACAGGCTCTTGAGAGCCTCTTGTTACAAAAATGTCATCTAATGAAACCACTAACCCAATTTGAATTAATGAAAAAGTCCTTGAGTAGGTCTTTCAATATTTGCGTCCGGCATCCAATCCAAGGTGGTCTCCAGCAGGGAAATGGTTTAGCATTGGATCCGTTTGGCAATGCCATTCATCTCATTAAGCAAGTCATGGTCCAAGGGAGCGATACAGGTCCTTGAGAGCCTCTAGCTTAAATATGCCGAGGGGCCACAATAATCCAAACCACTCCTGACCAACCTTTTGTTCAAATGAACATTGTAATAAAATTTCATCAGAATTGATTAACTGGCACTATAAGTCATTGGAAAAAAAACCAAAACAAAAAAAACAAAAAACAAAACTGCTGCCGATCAGTGCAACATGCCATGATATAACCTCAGTTTTAGGGGTTGCATAAAAATCGAACAGAATCTCCATGAAACAAACGTCAGATTAATTTGTAAATGCATTGCATAGTAAAGGCCAAAAAACTTTATTTTCACAATGGCACTCTCCTCTCAGTAACTTATAAACAACGAATCATATGAAATGTACCTAATACCAAATTAACGTGTTAAAGTATTGCAAGGGAAAAATAATGGGGGAACCGTTTTTTTTTTTGTTTTTTTGTTTTTGTGTGTGTGTGTTTTTTTAGCTCACCTGGCTATGCCAGGGTGAGCTTTTGCCATCACTTGGCGTCCGTCGTCCGTCCGTCNGTCGTTAGCTCACTTTCAAAAATCTTCTCCTCTGAAACCACTGGGTCAAATGGAACCAAACTTTAACTGAATCATCACTAGGGTATCTAGTTTCAAATTTGTTATTTTGTATGTCTTAGGTCAAACAACATGGCTGCCGTTTCTTAAAATAGAACATAGGGGTAAATTACAGTTTTTGGCAAATAACTCAAAAACCGTTACAGATATCAAAAATCTGACATGTTGTAAAAATGATCAGCATGAGAAGATCTACCCATGCAGAAATTTTGAAGAAAATCTTACAACCCGTCTAAGAGTTATTGCCCTTTTTCCGTAAAATTTTCAAAATTTTGATGTTTTTTACTTTTTATTGAAAAAACTATAAGAGATAGAGGTTAAGTTTAAAATGCAAAAATGTTCAGCATGTTAAGATCTACCTACATGGATATTTTGAAGAAAATCCAAGTACCTATATATGAGTTGTGGTCCTTTATTGGTCAAATTTTTCGTGATTTTTTACTTTATGTCCTATATTTCAAAAACGCTTTGAGATAGGTTAAATTTAAAATGCAAAAATGTTCAGCATGTTAAGGACTATATTTTATTGAACACATTCAAATTTGTCAACCGCTTCCAAGATGGCCGCCAGCGGGGAACTTAGTTTACCATTTGACCTAATGGGAAAATTCATACAAAGAACTTCTACTTGAGAACCACTGAATGGATTTGAACGAAACTTGGCATGAATGATGCTTATGAGATGCTGACAAAGTGTTGTCACTTTAGTGCCGATCCATCATCCAACATGGCCGCCAGCAGGGATCTTAATTTTAACATTGGACCCTACGAGAAAATGCATACAAAGAACTTTTACTTTAGAACCACTGAATGGATTTGAACCAAACATGGCATGAATGATGTTTATGAGGTGCTGACCAAGTGTTATTACTTTGGTGCCAATCTGTCATCTTACATGACAGACAGCATTGGACCCTATGGGAAATGCACACAAAGATCTTCTAGAGAACTGCTAAATGGATTTAAATCAAACTTGACATGAATGATGCCTGTCAGGTGCTGACCAAGTGTCACAAGCTGTGAACTTAAGTTAACAAAAGATCTTCTTCTAGAGAACTGCGTAATCCAAACTTTGCTTATGAGAAGCTGACCAAGTGTTGTTACTTCAGTTCTGATCCATCATCCAACATGGCTGCCAGCAATGGGGAAATGCATACAAAGATATCATGGAAAACCATT
Source organism: Modiolus philippinarum (assembly GCA_002080025.1). Classification (NCBI taxonomy): domain Eukaryota; kingdom Metazoa; phylum Mollusca; class Bivalvia; order Mytilida; family Modiolidae; genus Modiolus; species Modiolus philippinarum. The sequence goes on along the minus strand of MJUU01048575.1, from coordinate 68,606 downwards.
GAATGGATTCAATTTAAACATTGCATAAATGAAACTTGTGATATTTTGATTTGACCAAGCTTGTTACTTTGGTGCTGATCCGTCTTCCGACATGGCCACCAGTAGCAAAACATAGTTTAACATTGGACCCAGTGGGAAATGCATAAAAAGATTTTCTCCTCTGAGACTGCTTGAACAATTTCAGTAGAATTTTGATATGATAGTCCTTATGTAACCCTCTTCAAAGTTTTATGTTATATAGCTGCCAACAGGGAACGTAGATTAACTTAGTCCCTTAGGTTTGGAAACTGCATTCAAAAATCTTCTCTGAAACTGCTTGAACAATTTTAATTAAATTTTATAAAAAGTTTCTGATTCTTATGTACATACACCACCAAAGATGGACCATCAATTTGGAATTATAGTGCTGCAGGTCCCAGGTGAGCGATACAGGCTCTTGAGAGCCTCTTGTTTTTTTTTTTTTTTTTCAAATGAACGACAAACTTCGTTTAATGGGTAACTGGATATTCAACTGAGACAGTTTCGCTCATTCGAAAAAATGCTTCTGAGCTAGCCACCCCTTGACTGATGACCAAAAAAATTTTTCCCATAGGGTCTATATATTTTAAGATATGTTCTCAACTGGCAACCATGTTTTTGTCAGATTCATTGAAACAAGTAAAGGGCCTTCCAAACATTATTCCAAAAACGTTTCTTACAATTAGCTTCATTAGTTTAAGTGTAGATGATAAAAAAGGATGATTTTCCCATAAGGTCTACTGCTAAACAATGTTTCGCACTCGCGGCTATGGTTTTTCATAGAATTGGAACAAGGAGCAATCTTTGTAAAGGACCTTGCACTCACTGTTCCTGTAAAGTTCAATTAAATTTGCTATAGTGGTTTCAGATGATAAGATAAAATGCGATTTTCCTTTAGGGTCCAATATAAAGCTTTATAGCATATCAGTTAAAAATTCTGACATTTCATTGGTTTAATACTGATCAGCTGACATGTACAATTCTGAATTATGGAAAGCGCCGGTCCGATTTTCTGATATTGACGGTCAATATCGGCTGGAACTTGGACTGCGGGATTTGAGTTGACTTCACTTTTATAATACGCATTTTAACTTTTACGTTAATAATAAACAAATGACAACAAACAACAATTAACATTTAATTTCAATGTTTTTGATCAAGTACGGTAACATTATTTTACAAATGTTTAAAAACTAACGATTTGAAGTCTAGTTTAAAGTGGAGACATGATTTTAAAAGATTAATCTTGTTTTTTGTTAAATATTTAAACACTGTGGCTGAAAATGAAGACACTTTTGACATTAATGTAGCTGTGGCTTTAATATATGTCTTTTTTCGTGTTTCAGGATTTATCATTTGTTTATTGTAATAATATTCTTCTTTTTGTTGAATAAAGCATCAGGTCAGTGCCTCTTTGTTGTATAATATAGATTAATATTTCTTCAATGCAATAAACACAAAAATAAATGACATTATTGGCAATATCACAAATTTGGGCTGCCCTCGGGTTGTGATATGGACCAGGAAACTGATATGACCCTCGCCTTTGGCTCGGGCCATATCAGTTTCCATGGTCAATATCACAACCCTTGGGCAGTCAAAATTTTGTGATATTGCCTTAAATGTCATTTACTATTATGTAAATGTTCTGCGCTTGCGGCCATGTGTCGGATTGTACTGGACCTTCCATACAACATTCCTGTGAAGTTTGTTCAATTTTCGTCAGCTGTTTCAGAACAGAAGATTAAAATTTAATTTCCCTGTAACAAGTTGTAATAAGAAATGCAAACATTTACTGGTCTGATGAATAACCAGTTGTAATGAGAGCTGGATTAGCAGTTGCAAGCAATAGTTGATAAAGATCCTTACAACCAATTTGATGATTCCGTCTTCTTCGTAGCGTCAAAATCTTCATAGAAATTATTTTAAGTTGAAACTGAATAAAGTTGGTACCACAATTTTCCTGCGTTTTTATTGGGCACAGACCTTTTGATTTTCAGGGGCTGGGATTTTCACACAAGCCAGATTTTTTTTTACGACCGCAAACAAATTTTGATGTCATATTTTGGTATGATTCTGGGGGCGTCGTCGTCGTCGTCAGGGTCTGTAGACACTTCGTTGCGATAACTTAAGTTCTAGTTGGTCAATCCTCATGAAATTTTAACACAATGTTCCTTGGCACAAAAGGAAGACTGGGATGGTTTTGGTATTCTGGTGCCGCCCGTTTTTAAGAACAGGACAAAAAGGACCAAATTGGATGTTTTCATATATTGGGCTGTAGAATGTTTATTATGTATCGGATCTTGGTGGGGTTTCTTTCAGTGTAATCCTAGGGAAATTTCCTATCCGTAGTATGTGAAAGGATTTCATATCGCATTTACCGTTCATGAAATAAATGGGGCCAGAGGAGCGAATCTAAAAGAATATATATTTTTTTTTAATTTTTAGTCCGATTTTGATGTAGTTTTTTTCCATTGGATTCCTTATAGTAGGATGCCCATGGTCCAAAAGACGCTTAGTTTTCGAGTTTGGGTTAACGGAATCGCACACAATATTTGATTTAAAAGATAGAACAACTTTTAATTTTCAAATTTTTAGCTGTCGTAGAAAGTTCCTGTGGTCACGATTTCTCAAATTTCTCCTTTTTAGCTCACCTGGCTATGCCAGGGTGAGCTTTTGCCATCACTTGGCGTCCGTCGTCCGTCGTCTGTCTGTCCGGCGTAAACTTTCCATTCAAAGATCTTCACCTCTGAAACCACTGGGCCAATTGGAACCAAATTTGGTCACAATAGTCCTTGGGCGGTCCCCCTTAAAAAAAGGTATCTGGCAGGTCCATACCTCATCCAAGATGGCCGCCAGCGGGGAACATAGTTTTAACATTGGACCCTATGGGTAAACACATTCAAAGATCTTCTTCTCAGAAACTACCAGTCCAATTATAACCAAACTTAGTCACAATGGTCCTTAGGTGGTCCCTTCCAAAAAAGGTATCGGACAGGTCCGTACCTAATCCAAGATGGCCGCCAGCGGGGAACATAGTTTTAACATTGGACCCTATGGGTAAACGAATTCAAAGATCTTCTTCTCAGAAACTACCAGTCCAATTATAAACAAACTTAGTCACAATGGTCCTTAGATGGTCCCTTCCGAAAAGGGTATCCGGCAGGTCCGTACCTAATCCAAGATGGCCGTCAGCGGGGAACATAGTTTTAACATTGAACCCTATGGAAAAGACATTCAAAGATATTCTTCTCAGAAACTACCAGTCCAATTATAACCAAACTTAGTCACAATGGTCCTTAGATGGTCCCTTCCAAAAACGGTATCCAGCAGGTCTGTATCAAATCCAAGATGGCCGCCAGCGGGGAACATAGTTTTAACATTGGGCATTTGGGAAAGACATTCAAAGATTTTTTTCTCAGAAGCTACCCATCCAATTATAACCAAACTTAGTCACAATGGTCCTTAGATGGTCCCTTCCAAAAAGGTATCTGGCAGGTCTGTACCTCATCCAAGATGACCGCCAGCGGAAACATAGTTTTAACATTGGACCCTATGGAATATACATTCAAAGATCTTCTTCTCAGAAACTACTAGTCCAATTAGAACCAATCTAAGCCACAATGTTCCTTAGGTGGTCCCATCCAAAAAATGTATCTGGTAGGTCCGTACCTCATCCAAGATGGCCACCATTTGGAACATAGTTTTACATTGGCCCTATTGATTTTAAGGGGAACCACTGCCAAAATTTTGAATTTTATTTGAAAAGTGGTCTGCATGTTTTAATTTCAGCACTATGTATTACTTTAATTATAAGGGGAACCCCTGCCCAAATTTTTTTTGAATGGTGTTCTGTTATGGGTTGTAATGGATGGTGGATCTTTCGGTTGCCATGGAAACCAAACAAGAATACTGTAATTTTAGAAAAAAAAAGTATTTTGCTAAATTTTATTTTTCATTTTTCCTGTAGGAAATGCCATTTATCTATGTCAGCCATGGTCCAGGTGAGCGATACAGGGTCTTGAGAGCCTCTTGTTTAAGGGTACCCTAAAATAGTGCTTGTGATATGGTATCTTTAAAGTTATAGAAAATAGTAGTGCTCTCTTACATGTTAATAAAAAGCTATTTACGGTAAAGTCCAGACCTGAAATATTTATTTGAATCATAGAATGCAAGTTATTTTTGACTGGTTTATGTAATTTATCGATATTAATATCGGGGTAAATTTGAGTCTAAATTAACGACATTTTCATTAAATGCGAAATAACTATGCTTTATTTCTGAAATATTCAAACTTTAACGAAAGTACAAATACGAATTGTACCTATGCTCCAAAAATCATGGATGTAATATCCACCGTTAAAGCGAAATTAACAAATTTTAGTCGATTTGAAGACCATGCCAATTGGTCACGTTCTTTTGAGTGTACAACGAAAGATAACTTAATCATTTCTTGTCAGAATTACTTGACAAGTCTAAGTTTAGTTAAATAGCGGGAATCTAGTAGTAACAGTTTTACATTGCTTATGTTTTGATTTTCTAAATACATGTATTTGTTTTCACGTTTAAAATCACTTTTCCATATCATTTCAGGTGATATTATAACGTTTTGTTTCAGTGGAAACGGTCTTACTAAGATTTATGTCAATGGGTGTTTTGGGGGAAAATTGACTTATTTATACCAATAACAAAAGTACGATTTATTTCACCTAAACTTAGTTTATTTTTAGCGGTAAGTTTTAAAATTTAATTCAAGCTTTTCTTTAAAGAAAAATCCTATAAAAGTCGGAGATTCGCAGGAGGTGCAAATATTCAAAATGCCACCTTTGAAACTTGTTGAATAAAGACAACAAACAAATCATTATTAAAAGTAAAACTAAAGAACTACCCCCAATAAAATTTACAACAATATTCGAATTTCGTTTCAGTTTTATCTGTGAAACCAACCTCACTTTAAAAAGCATTAAAATTTTCAAAATTTTAGGAGCTGACCTTTGACCCCATCTAAAATAAAATGTAACCATGGCAAGTTCAATCTCTACGACATCGTCATTTCGATGCGCCGTCGTATCCTCTTTCAAAACATGTATAATACAGGTGTGTGTTATTCCGTTAACCCAAAATCGGAAAAATCGTCTCTTGGACACCATACTATCAGATTTATGATAACTTGTTTCCTTTCCCAGCTATGAAGGGCCGAACGGGACCAAAATTGCAAACATGCAGATTACCTGAAAGTTTTATTTTTCATCAAATTTCAATGGGATTTAGAAATATATGAAGTCTCTATTTTTAACCGGGTTTTCCACAGGAAAAATCCGGTTATTAGAATGGTGAAAATGGCGGGCAGTGGGCGGGCGGCTGCCAAATGAAAGTTTTTATTTTGCAGATCAGTTGTACATATACCAAAGATGTGCAAAGTACTTTGATTTTGATTTTTGATAATTTATGCCAAAAATATCAGTTGTTGAACTTAGTCATTTTACGTCAAATCTTTAACAATAGGGTACCCCCCTTTGTCCGGAGCAAATCTCCTTCAGTATTTGAGACAGGATTTTTTTTTATTTTGCAGATCAGTTGTACATATCAAAAATGTGCATGGTATTTTGATTTTGATTTTTGATAATTTATGCCAAAAATATCAGTTGTTAAACTTAGTCATTTTACGTCAAATCTTTAACAATAGGGTATCTCCCTTGTCCGGAGCAAATCCCCCTTAGCATTAGAGACAGGATTTTTTTTATTTTGCAAATCAGTTGTACATATATTAAAGATGAGCATCGTACTTTGATTTTGATTTTTTTAATAATTAATGCCAAAAATATCAGTTGTTGAACTTAGCCATTTTTACCTCAAATTTTTAACAATAGGGTGTCCCCTATGTCCAGAGCAAATCTCCTACAGTATTATGGTACCGGCACTAGCAAAAGCCAGTAGGGTTAAACCGGTTTATGGGTACCCAAGCCTATAGAATAATAAATATGCGAATAAAACCCAATACAGGTAGACTACTAACTCAATGACCATCTTGGGAAAAGAAAAGCATATGACAAAACGTAATTTAGAAAGATGGGTCAAAGAGTGCTTGCCGCTAAACTGCCGGTAGCTTAAGGAATCTAATCTCTGGTAAAACACTGTCGCACTACGAAAGAAAAATCGAACTCAAACCTCCCCGAGGGGTTTGGTAAAGAGTCGTCATGTCGGCAGTATCAGTGAGAGGCCAGTATATATGTGAAGTCTAGACTTGCTACAAGTCCTTTTGTATTTGATTAAAATCTCCATGTTAAAATCGCTTTGATAACATTATTCCCTTTAATATTATCAGTATTCTATCCAGCTGTCCCCTCTATCAATGTGCTGTACAAAGGCAGCTTTGACTATCTCATTTTTGTCTCGCCCGCGACGAAAGGCGCGGAAAGTGAGACATATGCGTACAAAGTATG
>MJUU01048575.1:39557-52033 GCA_002080025.1 Modiolus philippinarum | reverse complement strand
CCCCATGTTCTATTTTTAGTAACAGCGGCCATGTTGTTTGGTCTACAGACATAAAAATCACAAACTTGAAAGAGCATACCCTGGTGATGATTCAGACCAAAGTTAATGGACTGGCCTTTGGCCAGGAGAGCTAAAAAGATGATTTTCTTATACGTTCCAATGTTAAATTATGTTCAGGTTTGCCAGCCATGGATTTTGTCTGATCTGACTGAAATTTGCAGTATTTGTGAAGAGACTTCCATACATTATTCCAATACAGGTTGCTTAAATTTCCTGAAATAGTTTAAGAGCAGATGATGAAAATAATGCTTTTCCCCATAGGAACTATGTTCAAGGCTGGTATATTTTTTTGTCTGATCTGACCGAAATGAGCAATCTTAGAGAAGGACCTTCCAAAGATCACTCCTGTAAATTAATTGAATTTGCTTCAATGTTTTCTCCTCTGGTTTCAGATGAGGTCAAAATAGATTTTTCAAAAAATAGTCCAATATTAAAAATGTTCCAAGCTGCAGGCCATGTTTTTTTGACAGATTATAACCAATGACTAAATACCGAAATTACTGTGAATTTAAATTCTGCATATGCGCATTTCGACAACTTATGTCTCTTCAGTGCAGATAAAATCTAAACGTTTAGAAGACCATAAACTAATGAGCAATCTTTGTAATTGATCTTCCAAACATCATTCCTGTAGTTAAGTTTTAATTGCTTCAATAATTTCAAAGCAGATGATGAAAATGATGTTTACACATAGGGTCCAATCTTAAAACTAAGATCTGGAGGGCAAATTTTTTATTGCATCAATCTTTATGAAGGAATTTCCATACATCATTTTTGTAAAGTTTGGTTGAATTGACCAGTGGTTTCAGAGAAGATTTAAATGTGAGAAGTTAATGCGAGACGACGGATGGACGCCGGGTGCCAAGTGATAGCAATAGTTCACACTGACCCTGGGCTAAACCAGAGGCTCACATGTGAGCCTGTATCGCTTACCTGGTGGCTTCTGATCACTTAAAACTTCTCATTGGGTTTAATGATTAATCTGAAATCAGTCATCTGGTAGATTACTGTTATTTTAAAGTGCCTATATATTAAATATCAATTTGATGTTTGAAACAGGTTTCAAGAAGTAACAATTTAGAACATTTTCACATATACATGTAGTTTTATTTTGAACTGTACTCCCCGGTGGCATTTTAGATATCTGATTGGTACTAATATACATTTTGTAGATGACTATCAAGTTACCATGCCTAGTTAATATCAACTTGATATATGAAACACTTTTCAAGAAATAGCAATTTAAAACATTTTCATATCAGGTCTTATGTTAAACATGATCTATGAAACAGTTTTCAAGAATTAACAATTCACAACATTTCCCATAGGTTCCTTTGTTAAACTATGTTGCCCGCTGGCAGCCATTTTGGATTTGTGATTGCTACAAATATATTAAATTTGTTAGATGACCAAAATGTTACTTTTCATAGTGAACATCAATTTGATATATGAAATGGTTTCAAAAATAAGCAATTTATAACTTTTCTATAGGGTCCTATGTTTAACTAGAGGCACTGTGGCCTGGAGGGCCACAAAATGATACCCCCACTCCCCATTGGAGTAGAAGATTCCCAATATAATTTGTCACATAAATTGTTATATTTGCACAATTCCATTGTGTACTAAAAATTTTGAGAGATTTGCATAAAAAGTCGGGAAACAGGAAGTAGAAATCTGGGAATCCTGAAATAGCTATTTGTGGTAAAGGATGTCATTCTAAACTTGCATACAAAATTTCAAGTTGCCGTGATGAGTAGTTACTGAGATAAAAGTTACGAAAAGTTCTTACGACTGACATACGGTTTTGAAAATTAACTAAGTCAGTAAATAGGAAGTAGATGTCATGCAATCCTGAAATCACTACTTGCGGTATGGGACAACAAAATTTCAAGTTGCAGTGACGAGTAATTACTGAGAAAACTTATGAAAAGTTCTTAAGATTGACAAAAGATCTAAAAAATTAACTAAGTCGGTAAACAGGAAGTAGATGTCTGGCAATCCTGAAATCGCAACTTGCAGTATGGGACATCATGTCAAACTTGCATACAAAATTTCAAGTTGCAGTGATGAGTAGTTACTGAGAAAACTGTTATGAAAAGTTTTTTCGATTGACAAAAGATTTCGAAATTAACCAAGTCGGTAAACAGGAAGTAGATGTCCGGCAATCCTGAAATCGCTACTTGCAGTATGGGACATTATGTCAAACTTGCATACAAAATTTTAAGCTGCAGTGATAAGTAGTTACTGAGAAAACTGTTACGAAAAGTTCTTGCGGCTGACAAAAGATCTCGATAATTAACTAGGTCGATTAACAGGAAGTAGATGTCCGGCAATCCTGAAATCGCTACTTGCAGTATGGGACATCATGTCAAACTCGAATACAAAATTTCAAGCTGCAGTGATAAGTAGTTACTGAGAAAACTGTTACGAAAAGTTCTTGCGGCTGAGAAAAGATCTCGATAATTAACTAAGTTGGTAAACAGGAAGTAGATGTCCAGCAATCCTGAAATCGCTACTTGTGGTATGGGACATCGTGTGAAACTTGAATACAAAATTTCAAGTTGCAGTGATGAGTAGTTACTGAGAAAACTATTACAAAAAGTTCTTGCGACTGACAAAAGATTTCGAAATTAACTAAGTCGGTAAACAGGAAGTAGATGTCTGGCAATCCTGAAATCGCTATTTGCGGTATGGGACATCATGTCAAATTTGCATACAAAATTTCAAGTTGCATTGATGAGTAGTTACTGAGAAAACTGTTACGAAATATTGTTTGCTATCACAGACAGACAGATGGACAGACAAACAGACAGACGGACAGAGCGATTCCTATATACCCCCCTGAACTTCATTCATGGGGGGTATAACTAAGATCTGCAGTGGCAGTCATCTTGGATTAATGATCAGTACTTAATTCTACATTTGTTTAATAAAAATCATGCTACCATGCCTAATTAACATCAACTTGATGTATGAAACTGTATTCAAGAAGTACTAATTTACAATATTTTCTCATGTGTTCCTATTTAACCTATGTTCCCGATGACGGCCATCTTGGACGAGATGCAAACCTATTGAACATATGAAGAAATTGAAATACTAGATAAGCTGAACATTTTTGCTATTTAAACTTAATCTCTATCTCAAATCATTTTTGCAATACAAGACAAAAAAATAAATTTATGAAAATTTGACAAATAAAGGGCAATAACTCCAACATGGATATTTAGATATCCTTAAAAATTTCCAGGTGGGTAAAATCTTGGTATGCTGAACATTTTTGCAATTTAAGCTGACTTCTGTATGTTATAGTTTTTCTTATAAAATATAAACAATATTAAAATTTTGGAACTACTATGGAAAAGGGCGATAACTCCCACGACAGGTTTTCAGATTTTCTTCTAAATTGCATCGCGGTTGAATCTTGCAATGCTAATCATTTTCAACCCATGTCAGGATATTGATATTTGTAACAGTCTTTGACTTATTTGCAAAAAACAGCAATTTACCCAAATGTTCTATTTTTAGCAACAGCTGCCATGTTGTTTGGTCTTCAGACTAATCAAACACAATTTTGAATTTTCATACCCTGGTGATGATTCATGCCAAATTTGGTTACAATTGGCCTAGCAGTTTCAGAGGAGGTTTTCGAAATTGTTGATGGACCATGGAGAATGGACAACAGACAGAAGTGGGACGCAAAGTGATGGCAAAAGCTCACATGACCTTTTAGGCCAGGTAAACTAAAAAGAGAATTATAAGCTCTAAACAGTATAAATGTCTTTGATTGGTTAAATTTAATTCTGAAGAGCAGTTTCCATTTCTGATTTGATGAACTTAAAATACCTTATTTTGATTTCCATTTCTGATTTGATTAGCTTAAAATACCTTATTTCAATTTCCATTTCTGCTTTCCCAATTGCCAAAACTATAATAAGAGCATTATCTATAACAAGAGGCTCTCAAGAGCCTGTATCGCTCACCTGGTCCTTGATTAACATAGACATTATATGTTAAAGCCCATATACATGTATATAATAAAACTATAGTTCCAATATGCCCAATTAGTTTAAGGGGAAAAGATGTCTGTTAGTGTTCCCCATGGGTCAAGTGTTAAAATATGTGCCCTGTTGGTAGCCATCTTGGATAAAGTGAGAACCTGAGTAAAAAACAGGGGTCCACATAAAAACTATTTTGACCATGTTTGATTCCATTGGCTCAGTAGTTTCAGAGGAGAAGATCTCCGATAAGGTCCAATGTTAAAACTATCTTCCCTGCTGACNTCCATTTTGAATGTGTTTTCCCATAGGGTCCAATGTTAAAACTATGTTTCCCGCTGGCGGCCATCTTGAATATTGCACGGACCTGAAAAACAGCTTTTTTGTAAGGGACCACCAAAGGACTATTGTGGCCAAGTTTGGTGCCAATTGGCTCCATAGTTTCAGAGAAGAAAATCTTTGAATGTGTTTTCCCATAGGGTCCAATGTTAAAACTATGTTCTCTGCTGGCAGCCATCTTGGATATCGTGCAGACCTGAAAAACAGCTTTTTTGTAAGGGACCACCAAAAGACTATTGTGGCTAAGTTTGGTGCCAATTGGCTTAATAGTTTCAGAGGAGAAGATCTTTGAATGTGTTTTCCCATAGGGTCCAATGTTCTCTAATGATATGTCAAGTTTAAACCGGTTTTAACCCGTTAGATAAATTTTCTTTATTCAACGTATGTTGAATAAAGCCCCGTGCTATTTCCCGCCAAATCCATTCCGAATACAATTCTCGGTGTTTATCATTGATCATTAGAGAAAAAGATTACACCACTTTATCCCGATTATTACCATATTTTATCCACTCTCGATAGTTAAATTTTAAAATTTTAAAATGCTCGGCAAGCCTCGCAATTAAAATTTTAAAATTTAACTATCTCTAGTGGATAAAATATGGTAATGAATGGGATCTTGTGGTGTAATCTATGTGTTACCCGCTGGCGGCCATCTTGAATATCACATGGACCTGAAAAACAGCTTTTTTGTAAGGGACCACTGAAGGACTATTGTTGCCAAGTTTGGTGCCAATTGGGTCAGTAGTCTCAGAGAAGAAGATCTTTGAATGTGTTTTCCAATAGGGTCCAATGTTAAAACTATGTTCCCCGCTTGCAGCCATCTTGGATATTGCACGGACCTGAAAAACAGCTTTTTTGTAAGGGACCACCAAAAGACTATTGTGGCTAAGTTTGGTGCCAATTGGCTTAATATTTTCAGAGGAGAAGATCTTTGAATGTGTTTTCCCAAAGGGTCCAATGTTAAAACTATGTTTCCCGCTGGCGGCCATCTTGAATATTGCGCGGACCTAAAAAACCTCTTTTTTGTAAGGGACCACCAAAGGACTATTGTGGCCAAGTTTGGTGCCAATTGGCTCAGTAGTTTCAGAGAAGAAGATCTTTGAATGTGTTTATCCATAGAGTCTAATGTTAAAACTATGTTCCCCACTGGCGGCCATCTTGAATATCGCGCGGACCTGAAAAACAGCTTTTTTGTAAGGGACCTCCAAAGGACTATTGTGGCCAAGTTTGTTGCCAATTGGCTTAATAGTTTCAGAGGAGAAGATCTTTGAATGTGTTTTCCCACAGGGTCCAATGTTAAAACTATGTTTCCTGCTGGCGGCCATCTTGAATATCGCGCGGACCTGAAAAACAGCTTTTTTGTAAGGGACCACCAAAGGACTATTGTGGCCAAGTTTGGTGCCAATTGGCTCAGTAGTTTCAGAGAAGAAGATCTTTGAATGTGTTTTCCCATAGGGTCCAATGTTAAAACTATGTTCCCCGCTGGCCGCCACCTTGAATATCGCGCGGACCTGAAAAACAGCTTTTTTGTAAGGGACCACCAAATGACTATTGTGGCCAAGTTTGGTGCCAATTGGCTCAGTAGTTTCAGGGAAGAGGATCTTTGAACATTTTTTCCCATAGAGACCAATGTTTAAACTATGTTTCCCGCTGGCGGCCATCTTGGATATCGGGCGGACCTGAAAAACAGCTTTTTTGTAAGGGACCATCCAAGGACTATTGTGGCCAAGTTTGGTTCCATTTGGCTCAGTAGTTTTAGAGGAGAAGATCTTTGAATGAAAAGTTTACGACGGATGGACGACGGACGCAAAGTGATGGCAAAAGCTCACCCTGGCATTAGCCAGGTGAGCTAAAAACTCAAATTTCGAATTCAAATGGGAACAGCAGTTTTCATACGAAAATCCTACTAGTTTCCACAAGATTCCATTGGAAACTGAAGTTTTTGTGTGAAATACCAGATATTTCATGAAATACTATGTATTCCAGTAAGAAACTGCAGTTTTTGCATTTCATCTGGTATTTGGCACAGAAACCAATACTAGGTATACTGCATTTTTGTGACTATCACATGACATAGTCGCCCTTGTTTTTATCAGATCAGAACAAAACCTTCCATACATCATTTCTGTAAAATTTGATTTAATTTGTTTCAGTGGTTTCAGATGAGATGATGAAAATGTGATTTTCCCACAGGGTTCAATGTTTAACTATGTTCAGCACTGGCAACCATGAATTTGATCAGATCATAACAAAATGAGCAATCTTTGTGAAGGACCTTCTTTACATCGTTCCTGTAATGTTAAGTTGAATTCAATAGTTTCAGTGGAGAAGATGAAATGTGATTTTCCCATAGTGCTCAATGTTAAACTATGATCTGCGAAGCTGTTGATGTTTTTTTTATCAGATCTGAATGCAATGAGCAAATTTTATAAAGAACCTTCCATACATCATTTCTGTAAAATTTGGTTGAATTTGTTCCAGTGGTTTCAGAGGACAAGATGTAAAAGTGAAAATCTAACAGATGAACAACAAACTGATGCCAGATGCCAAGTGATGGAAATGGCTGACACTGACCTTTTGGGTCATGTGAGCTAAAAAATTACTCGCTCCAAGGGAAATAACTCTGTACAATATTATCTGACCTGAACACTTGACATGTAACTGATATAGATACAATAATACACCAAATAACCAAAAATATGTCGAGCAGTTACTGTGCAGACAAAGGGTTACCATAATACGTTAGTCTTTTGACTGGCAGATTAATTTCTGAATCCTCACTACTTTGTCAAAATTTTTTACAAAGTAACTCGTCCATGTATTTGAGGCCAAGGTCAATGTGTAAATGGTTGACTGCCAAGTGCCACAAAAATAAATCCATACACAAAATATAGCTGACCCAGATATTTTAGTTTCTGAGCAATAGACTTAAATATGAGACAATGCTGCATTGTTTATAAAAATAACGAACCATGAAAACAAGGCCGAGGTTTTCTGACAAATATGATGCTGGAAATTTCATAATATAAGATATCTGTGAAGAGAAGATTACCTGTGCAAGTATTATAGCTTAAAGTTTTATTTGTATTTGTAGATACTTTGTCTCATGTGCATTTCCTCCATATCCTTAAATTGTTTATTCAAAAAATGTAAGAATGTGTCCATGGGACACGGATGCCCCCCTTCCTTGAAAGACCCCAAAATCATTGAAGTATAAAATGTACAATATACTAGTATATATATATCAAATCATTGAAGTATAAAATGTACAAAATACTAGTATATCATATAATCATAAAATAGGATCTGTCTCCTGTGAAAAATAGGTATTGGAACTGGTTTGGTTTTGATATAATGCAGAGTTCCCACAAACAATCTGAGAAACAATCTTATATGTAATAATAATCTATTTTTAGCAACTGTAACCTTGACTTTTGGGGTACTAACCCAGAAATTGATAGGGTTCTGTCTTGGGTAATAAGCAAGCATGTGACCAAGTTTGATTTTGATCTGATGCAGAATACTCAAGTTATCATCCGGAAACCAAAATTTTATTGAAATTTTAGTCTATTTTTAGCAACTGTGACCTTGACCTTGGGGGTACTAAACTGGAAATAGATACGGTTCTGGCTTTTGTAATAAGCAAACATGTGACCAAGTTTGGTTTTGATCCAATGCAGGATACTCAAGTTATCATCTGGAAACCAAAATTTTATTGAAATTTTAGTCTATTTTTAGCAACTGTGACCTTGACCTTGGGAGTATCAACCTGGAAATCAATAGGGTTCTGTCTTGGGTGATTAGTAAGCATGTGACCAAGTTTGATTTTGATCCGATTTAGGATACTCAAGTTATCATCCGGAAACCAAAATTTTATTGAAATTTCAGTCTATTTTTAGCAACTGTGACCTTGACCTTGGGGGTACCAACCAGGAAATCGATAGGGTTCTGTCTTATGTGATAAATAAGCATGTGACATAGTTTGATTTTGATCTGATCTACGATAGTTATCATCCAGAAACCAAATAGATGGACGGACAGACGGATCAGGGTAAACCTTAATGCCCCCGACCGCCTAGAGGCAGGGGCATAAAAATGTTTACCACACACCATTACCACCGAAAGAAAGTCATATCTACGTCTCGCTTTCAGAAACTATTGTCACAAGTGCGACAATAGCCCAACTTTTAACTTGTAAAAACAAAAATTTAATGTATAAAATTTATTGATTTATTAAAACCCTGGCACCATTCTACCTTTCTTTTTTGCTTTTTTAATTTTATTGTCAATTTTAGTCTTTTTCCGAGACTGTATATTTTGTTGTCTTTTTTCTTGTTTTTGTTTCATTCTTTGTTCAGTCTGTGATTTTCTTTCTTCCCATTTCTTTTTCTTTTTGTCCTTAATTTTTTCTTTCTTTTTTAAACTTTTCTTTAACAAAAACGGATCATCTTTAACTTTTTCACCCTCGGCTTTCATTAAGACTCTTTTCCATGCCTCTTTATTCTCCTGTGCTTTAGCTGCCTCTGGGTTTGTTTCTTTTAATTTCTCTATTTTTGCTTTTTTCTTTTCTACTTTTTCTAAAAGTCGTTTAAAATCTTTTCCTTTCAAATTATTTTTAGCCGATTCCTTATCCCCAGAATCTACAAAGTCAAATTTGCTGAAGACCATTTTCCCTGTTTTATTATCCTTGACAGGGGTGACAACAGGTTTTTTATCTGGAATGTCCCCATTGACATTGGGTTTAACATTATTTCCTTTATTTTTTTCTTCTTTCCGTCTCATTTTGAGCTTTAATTTACTTTGTCTTCGTTGTAATTTTTTCTTTTCTAATAATTCATCCGAAGTCAATTTCCTTTTTCCTGAAATTAAAAAACATTTAATTGTTTACTTTCAAAAATATATAAAGTCTGTACAACATACTGTATATGTTGCATATACATACTATACTCCAAAAAATTATACCACAAACGTGTACGGCCAGTATCAAGTGAGCCTGTTAAGGCAAGCTTGATGTATTACGCCGTGATAAAGTCCGTATCAAAAACAAAATGTCCTGTATTGCTTTTATATGTAATACACAATATAATAAAAAGAACTATTTCATAAATAGAAATGATTTATTTTATTGCAATAATTTATATGCATTCATCATTCAACGTATTACTCGTATGAACACGACAAATACCATTTTTTGGTGTGTATTACATGCACATATTTTCCCTAGAAAGGTCTTAGTGAGAGGGAATGCGTTTAATACATGCGAACTTCAAAAGACTATTTCTTTCTTGAACTTCAGACCGGAAACAAAATTGGAAATAAGTATAAAATCCTTGTTGTGATCCAGATACGAACCTGTGTTTGATGATAACAAAGTTTGCTAATGTTAACATGAATAGATGTGTATTGTTTTCTTTGTATACAACATGTATATTCAGAGATTTCCTGGTACCCAAAATTTCATCTCGATCATGTTCGCCATATTTGTTTTGATTAGGTGAAGCTGGTTCCGGTTTTAAGGGGTACACGATACTTGCAAGTCATAATGTAATTATATTTATGAAAAGGGATAGTTTAAATTAAATTAATTAATACATAAACCGATTATGAAGATCAATAAGGGAATATCACTTAAAAATATACGAAAGGCAAACCGTAATATTTACGTTTCCGTAACCGCCTTTGACTTTTAATTACGTTTGGAGATAAACTTCCTGTGTTTACAAAATCAATATATTTTCGTTTGAAAATTCCCAAAATGTTTGAACAAACCATTAAATAAATGCAGGTACAGTTATTCCTCTAAATATAAGTGAATAAAGCATCAAGTATTCCATTTGATTCAGTCCACAAGGTAACTCTCGGCATCTCCAGACATTTTTGGACAGAACATGTTGTTGAAAATTTACGTGCGTTTTTTACACACGAACTAGACTTTTTCTGATTCTTTTCCTCTTAGAAAGGGGGTGCGTTTTATACATTAATGCATTTAATACACACCAAAATTCGGTAGTACCAAAACATGACGTCAGCATAGCAACCCGCACATGACGCCTTCACAGTGACCCAATAATTTTGTGATAGTGTCCATTTTGGCGATACTGAGAATATCAGTCTCTGTAGATCAAAGGAAATTCATACAAATTACCTATAAATCTATGTAATAAACTATAAATACAACCATCAAGTTAAAAACTTATTGTGTTCTGTATAATGTACCTTACTATGATGGTATCTTACAGTGCACCTCCAACCACTTTGTAATCTGGTGCTATCATCATCAAAAATAAAAATATGCATGTCTACAAGTAGTCCTTAATTCTAAGTTATATTTCATATACATGTACAGGTAAACTTGTTTTTTCAATCATTGCAATATTTTAATATCAAAATGAAGGAATCATAAATGACTGGATCCTCTGTAGAACAGCACCTGTATTTTTCTGAATGATTTGGAATAATCACACATAATGTTTATTTCCAAAGACAGTTAGTTCCACACCCTGCATTCAATGTTTCCTTATACTTTCATATACATGTATATTTTATCTCTGACCTAGTTGATTGCAAAAATTTTTGGTCAACCAAAATTTCTTTTCATGCATCCTATATAAATGATATTTGATAAATGGTACCATCATCTATCAAAGGTACAAATGTATTAGCTATGGGTATTCTACATGATATATATAATATCAATGTGTTTTGCACAATGTATGGCAATCAAAGAGTAGACAAAAATTTAAATTCTCAATTCTTAATTAGATTTCAACTCATGCTGAAATATCAAATTCATTAAATTCATTTTATTCCTACCTTTCAGTTCATCAATCCTAGCCATTAGTTTCTCCCTAAGCATCTCTCGTCGATCAGGATGATCAGATGCATCTTGTTTCTTTGGTTCTTTCTTATTCTTATTTTTCTTCTTCTTGTGTTTCATTTTCTCTTTAATTTTACTATCTATTGGATTAAAAGAAAGTAGAGATTAGTACTGAATAAAAGTATTTTTGGATGAGCTTTGAATGGCAACAACCATTTGGACTTCCAAGTTTGTGATCAGAAAGCTGCATTTACACATAAAATAACTTTTATAACTTACAATGAAAATTTCATTAAACATTTCATGGCACCAAACACTGCCTTATATTTATTCTTAGCAGATTGATCAGTAAAGAATATTAATCAACATGATCAAAATACAGTCAGCTCAACCTGTCAACACAAATAAATTCTGTTGCTTTCCAGATTTTTGTGTTTGTCCATGAAACACTGCTAAATCAGAATTTCTCCCAACATTTCTCCCCAACATCTTTCTATGTTCTTGTAAGACAATAAAATAATACTACATTACAACAATACACGTGTACATGTTGTTAATTCAGTAATCGCCAACTCCAGAACCCATTCAAAATATGATTTTCATAAAATTTTACTGCTTAAAGGAGTTTGGTAGGCAGTTTTTGCCTGTAGTTTATAAATTTTTTTTTTATAAATTTCTTTATTCAAAAAACTAAAATCAGAGATTTTCAGCTCTTTCTCAGAGGACAAATATAGATGCCATTTCCAATGACCATTATTTCCAAATCATGCAGATTTCCCTAACACTTAAATATTTATACCCCCCGCAAACAAAGTCTGGGGGTATATAGGAATCACCCTGTCCGTCTGTCTGTATGTCCGTCTGTCTGTCCGTCCATGTACCTTGTCAGCGCACGTTCTCCAAAACGGCTGCTTGGATTTTGATGAAATGTTACACAGTTGTAGTACACCATCTGAATATGTGCATGAAGTGATATGGTTGCTGTCCGAAATTTTGAAGGGGAGATAATTCATCTTTGAATATTATCTGGCAAAAAGGGGATGAACCTTGTCAGCGCATGTTCTCCTAAATGGCTGCTTGAATTTTAATAAAATGTTACACAGTTATAGTACACCACCTGAAGATGAAGTTATATGGTTCCTGCCCAAAATTTTAAAGGGGAGATAATTTGACTTTGAATATTTTCTGAAAACAAGAGGCTCTCAAGAGCCTGTATCGCTCACCTGGACCATGGCTGACATAGATAAAAGGCATTTCCAATA
>MJUU01048575.1:26209-37651 GCA_002080025.1 Modiolus philippinarum | reverse complement strand
GATGAGGTACGGACCTGCCGGATACCTTTTTTAAAGGGGACCACCCAAGGACTATTGTGACCAAATTTGGTTCCAATTGGCCCAGTGGTTTCAGAGGAGAAGATCTTTGAATGAAAAGTTTACGCCGGACGGACTGATGGACGACGGAAACTGGACACCGGATGCCAAGTGATGGCAAAAGCTCACCCTGGCATAGCCAGGTGAGCTAAAAAGGGGGTAGGGCAAATTTTGTCAGCACATGTTCTCCTAAACGACTGCTTTGAGTTTGATGAAATGTTGCACAGTTGTAGTACACTATCTGAAGATGTGCATGAAGTATTATGGTTACTGCCTGAAACTTTGAAGGGGAGATAATTTGACTTTGAATATTTTCTGGAAAAGGGGGGTGGGGTGGGTGGGACAAACCTTGTCAGTGCATGTTCTCCTAAATGACTGCTTGGATTTTGATGAAATGTTACACTGTTGAAGTACACCACCTGAAGATGTGCATGAAGGTACATTTTATATGGTTGTTGCCCAAATTTTGTAGGGGAAATATTTCATTTTGAATATTTTCTGGAGAAAGGGGGGAGGTATATCATTGTGTCCACACACAGTTAAATTTAAACTTGCCATATTGATTCAGGATTCAATTACTGACAATTAGCGGAGGTATAACTGGCTGCCATCCGGCGACACCTCTAGTTTCCCCCTAATTTTGGTTACCAAATACAGTGACGTGCCAAAGTATTGCAACAAGTGAAATTTTCCTGTGCATTTCTTGTAAAAACATGTATTCTTTAAAAAATTCTATAGAATTCATATTTTGACCGATTTTCATAAAATTTGCATTGATAAAAAGAGCTTGAAATGCAGTTTTTTACAATAATTAAGAAATAATTTTAGGAATAGTAATAACTTTTTTAATCTGATTTAATTAGCAATTAAAATTTTTAGCATCCCATTTTAACAAAGATATAAAGTAAATTTGACACCAGAATTTTCTGTTTGTGTTTAAATTGTGACAGTTTGAAAACTACAGTTAATAAAAATATTCCAAAATATCTATAAGAAACTAATTGTCAAGCCCTTTTTATAAATGCAAATTTTATGAAAATCTGTCCAGAAATGAATTCTATAAAAAAAATTTTAACAGAGTCCGTTTTTACAAGAAATGCACAGGTAAATTTAACTTGTTGCAATACTTTTAGCACATTATTGTACATGTAGTAATTTTGTAGTATAAAATTTTCCAAAACAAGAGGCTCTCAAGAGCCTGTATCGCTCACCTGGGCCGTGGCTGACATAGATAAAAGGCATTTCCAATAGGAAAAACAAAACATAAAATTTAGCAGAATACTTTATTTTCTTAAATTACAGTATTCTTGTTTGGTTTCCATGGCAACTGAAAGATCCACCATCCATTACAACCCATAACAGAACAACATTCAAAAAAAATTTGGGCAGGGGTTTCCCTTATAATCAAGGTAATACATAATGCTGCAATTGAAACATTCAGACCACAATTCAAATAAAAATTCAAAAAATTGGGCAGAGGTTCCCCTTTAAATCAAAAGGGCCAATGTAAAAACTATGTTCCAGATGGTAGCCATCTTGGATGAGGTATGGACCTGCCAGATACATATTTTTGGATGGGACCTCCTCAGGACCATTGTGGCTTAGTTTGGTTCTAATTGGGCCAGTAGTTTCTGAGAAGAAGATCTTTGAATGCATATTATAGGTCCAATGTTAAAACTATGTTCCTGCTGGTGGCCATCTTGGATGAGGTACAGACCTTCTAAGGGCCATTGGGACTATGTTTGGTTATAATTGGACTGGTAGTTTCTGAGAAGAAGATCTTTGAACGTCTTTTCAATAGGGTCCAATGTTAAAACTTTGTTCCCGCTGGCAGCCATCTTGGATTAGGTACAGACTTGCTGGATACCTTTTTTGGAAGGGACCATCTAAGGACAATTGTGTCCAAGTTTGGTTATTATTGGGCTGGTAGTTTCTGAGAAGGAAATCTTTGAATGCTTTTCCATAGGGTTTAATGCTAAAACTCGGCTGGCGGCCATCTTGGATTAGGTACGGACCTGTTGGATACCTTTTTTAGAAGAGACCATCAAAGGACCATTGTGTCTGTGTTTGGTTATAACTGGACTGGTAGTTTCTGTGAAGAAGATCTTTGAATGTAATTTCTATAGGGTCCAATCTTAAAACTATGTTCCCCGCTGGCGGCCATCTTGGATTAGGTACGAACTTGCTGGATACCTTTTTTGGAAGGGACCATCTAAGGACCATTGTGACTAAGTTTGGTTATAACTGGACTGGTAGTTTCTGTGAAGAAGATCTTTGAATGTAATTTCTATAGAGTCCAATGTTAAAACTATGTTCCCCACTGGCGGCCATCTTGGATTAGGTACAGACCTGTCAGATACCTCTTTTGAAAGAGACCATCTAAGGACCATTGTGTCTAAGTTTGATTATAATTGGACTAGTAGTTTCTGAGAAGAAGATCTTTGAATATCTCCCATAGGGTCCAATGTTAAAACTATGTTCCCCGCTGGCGGCCATCTTGGATAAGGTTCGGACTTGCCGGATACCTTTTTTAGAAGGGACCATCTAAGGACCATTGTGACTAAGTTTGGTTATAATTGGACTGGTAGTTTCTAAGAAGAAGATCTTTGAATGTAATTTCCATAGGGTCCAATGTTAAAACTATGTTCCCCGCTGGCGGCCATCTTGGATTAGGTACGGACATGCCGGATAGAATTTTTAAAGGGGACCACCCAAGGACTATTGTGACCAAGTTTGGTCCCAATTGGCCCAGTGGTTTCAGAGGAGAAGATCTTTGAATGAAAAGTTTACGATGGATGACGGACGAACGATGGATGCCAAGTGATGGCAAAAGCTCACCCTGGCATAGCCAGGTGAGCTAAAAACTTTAAAATCCAAATCCCAATATATGATTTTGAAAAAATTCATTTACCAGTAAATTTCTGATGCCACTATTTGAAATGGATATACATTTTGACTTTTGAAATTTTTGGTTTGAGTATAAAAGGTCATAATGTGAAATATATGAGTCTTAAAAATCATTGAATGAAACTGAGTACCTATTAACTCATTTAAAAGTGAAAAATTCAAGAAAATGTTAACTGAGTTTTACCTCTTTTTTTTTAATCAGAGGCTGTTTTATATTAAATGTACAGGGAAAGTACTTCTGGCACTATGCAGTATGTTGTGAACATATTTTTGCTTTCTGAAATTTTAATCATTTGCACAGTAAAAAACGCAAAATTTATCCAAGGTGTTTTGACTCTCACACAATCATGGAGGAGATCTGGAACAAAGCAATTTTACATTTTTTTTGTGGCTGTGCAAATGATTAAAATTCCAGGTTTATATAACCTATGGTAGATCGCATGTATCAACCACATATATTTAGTTGATCACATGTAAACCATTTTCTTTTTTACCTAATTTTCTATTTTCTTCAATGAGTTTATTTTTCGATTTTTTTATTTGTTTATAATTAAATCAAAAGCACAAACTGTCATCTTTTTTATTATAACAATTTACAAATCAAAGTGTGAAAGCGCTAATATGCATCTTGCAATTCACTGGCAAATCTATGAAGTCTTGGGTTGCAGCCGATTTTTTTTAATTTTGTGAGCAAAAATATACAAATTTTGGCCAATTATTGACTGAAACCCAGGATCACCCTTTATCTTGAGGTTTTCTCTCTGGTCAGATCAGAGAGTTTTGAAACTGAAACACAATGTGTGTACCATACAAAAAATATTTGGGATTTTTTTTTCCGACAATCACAAAAAAAAATCTCACACCAACTTCCAAGTTCAAAAAAGGTATCGGACCTCATCTTGAACAATACTAAGAAAATATAATTGCTCAACACAGTTTCCCAAATTATGTACATGTATAAGAGAAAAAATCCTGGCTTTGGTGAAAATCCTAGCCTGCAAAAAACAAATGATTAAATGCCTTGATGATCCATTTCATTATTCCATTCCAATCTATAAAAAATGGGTCAAAGACTCAAATGGCCGGGTTGCATTTTGGTGCTTCTAGCTATAAAGTGTTGTTTTATCGCTGTGTATAGAATATATGTTGAAAATATTGATAAAACATGACTAAGTTAAAAGGTCTGGAAAAATATGAAAAAAATATTGGAAATAATTCAATAAAGTCAGGTGCACATCTTCAAAATATATAGAAACATTCTGTGAAGTTTCATAGGTCAGAGATGAAAATTGTAGGATGAGTTGATTTCACAAAATAGGTACCCTTTGTTGAAAATGTCAATGAAACTGACTAAGTTCCAAAGTCTGTAAAAATAGGGAAAATTTGCAAAATAATTCCAAAAAGGAAGGTGCACATCTACAATATATATAGAAACATTTTGTGAAGTTTCAAAAATGTAGGTTGAAAACTGTAGGAGGAGTTGATTTCACAAAATAGGTACCCTTTGTTGAAAATTTTGATAAAAAATGACTAGTTCCAAAGTCCGTGAAAATAGGAAAAAATTTTCAAAATATTTCCAAAAAGGAAGGTGCACATCTACAATATATTTATAGAATCATTTTGTGAAGTTTCAAAAATGTAGGTTGAAAACTGTAGGAGGACTTGATTTCACAAAATCAGTATCGCATTTTCCCTGCCCGCCGCCTGCCTGCCCGCCCGCCCATCCGCCCGCCTGCCCGACATTCATCATACTATAACCCGGATTTGCACTACATGCAACCCAGCCAAATATTTCAAATTTGAGATTTGCATTTCTATAAATTTCATGAAACACCACAGGAACTTGCTCCTGACATTTAGAAAAATATTTGTTTACTATCAATTCATATTCATGTTTTGAACCAATTATTTTTCAAGGGAGGATCTAGTCCCTGTGCCTGAACATTGAAAACATCAACCTTCTAGCATGGCAATATGCTGCATAAAAATGACTTAATTCAACAATGGTATTCAAGGAAGGCTTGTGTTTGTGTCTGGATATAGCTCTCTCTCCCTGATTACAAATTTTCATTTTTAGCACCTTTAATAATCTGAATTTATTTCAAGTTAAATGTGTTAATGGTGTTTTTTGGTATCCGCTGAAACACACAACTTGATTTTTGATTATCTTATTGGAAAATCCAACTGTTTCCCTTTACTTGTAAATTATATAAACAATCCTGCAGAATTGTTTACCACAAAATTCTGATCATTCAAAAGCATTAAGCTGTCATAAAATTATAAACCATAAAACTTGACAGGTATATCACTCAATCTAACGATAAACTGTTATCCTCTGAACTTATTTATCAATGACTGGCGTTGACTTTTGTTTCCTATTATGGGCATTTTTATGAATTGTAACCATCATGATCAATGAAAAAAAAAAACATTTTCTTCTTACTGTATACTAAAAGATTTCATCCACATCAAATATGACTTTATAATACCGACAACCTATTTTTCCCACTTTCATTAATCATCAATGCAGGAACGTCAAAATCTAATGTACAATATAATGATATATAGTGTATGAGAGGCCTTTTTGTGATGTTTGAAAATTGTTTGATTTTTTTTTTTGCAGGACGAAAATTCGTGATTTCTTATCCTTTTTCTGTATTAGGCCATAATAAAATAATTCCTAGATTCTCATTCGCTTTTTCTCAAAATTTGGGTTGACAGGCAAATTTTATTTTATATAATTTATCAAATTAATGAAAAATGCTGTCAATTTAAAAGAAATTTACCCAAATTGGCCATAAAATTTTTTGAGGATACTGAAAAAATAAGGGGTGGACGGGAATGAGAATCTAGAATATGTTTTATTATGGCCTAAAGTCTCATATAAATTATATTTTGTGAAATGCATTTTTTGTGACATCAGAATAATCATGAATAAAGTGAAAATTCAATACGCACTGAAAAAAATACTTAAATGGTAAGATGTATAGGTCTTAAACCACTTACAAGGTTCTGATGAAGCCATATCTTCTGTAACCAGTGTATTAGCTGTCTTATCTTGACTTAGTTTGTGTTTTTTGGATGATGGTTTTTCTGACCTGTTATCTGAATTTTCATCTATAAAATCAAACAAGAAGTATTAGAACAAACAAGAGGCTCAAAGAGCTAAGCCTCTGCATATCTCTATGCAGACAATTAAGTCATATTGATAAGAAATATACATGTATTATCTTTGGATATAACCATTCATATATCAATTTTGTCAGGATTTGTGAACTTCAATGTTTACATAGATGATCAAAATATGAGAAGCTTAAAAAAGGACAATGAATCTGATGGCAAAAGATTACATTTTTAGCTTGCTGGACAATGACAACTAAATTTTCAAGATTTTGCCATAAAAATGAGAGGTTGTTTTCTCTTCAACTGATGAATCTTGAATTATAAATTAATACGGAAACCAAGCATTCTGCTCCCTATATGGTCTGTAAGTCTCACTCTACTTTTACTTTACAAATCGGGAAACTGAAGATGTCACTATGCAAAAAAGCATATTAAATGAGTCAACTGATTTTACTTCTAAAAGATTTTTTCTCAATGTCACAAAGTATAGACTGATTAGACTCTATATATCTACCACAGCTAGAAGAGTCTGGTTGATAGAGACTACATGTCTAAAAGAAAACCGCTGTTTTATTTAATTTCTACCCAAGTTAAGGTGTCTGCAGGGTATTAATTTCCTATTATAGAATTTTGCAAAATTTTCTCTGTAGAAACGTAATTGTATTATTGTTCAAAATGTAAAATAAAATTTGGGGGTCACCGTGAATTTAAGCGCAGAATCTGAAATTGAACATTTCAGGATTTTACATAAAAATGATAGGAAAATATGATTATATGAGACGATAGTTTGAAAAATCTATTATAGAATTTTTTCATACTTTGCATGTGTTAAATTAATAAAAATTATGGGTCACCGTTGAAATAAGAGAGAAAAATTGCAAAATGTTAATTTCTCTAGTGATATCTTTGTTAAATTAATTTATCAAATTATCCCTCTTGAATAATTTCTGTGTTTTGTAAATCCAGCAACAGATTTAAAGCTCATGTGTTTTAGCTCACGTTTTTTGTTATAAAAATGATTAGGAATATAAATTTTAAATACATTTGAACTTTCTTTTCATTTCAGATAATTATTTTGTTAAATTTCTTAATGAATGAAACATAAATGAACAATTATTAGATGGCGGAATAATACCACTGAGACACCTTAAAGGCCATAATTCATTGATGTAAAAAATATGCTGGTTCATTGAAAAGGAATTCCATTGTTAATTTGATCTGTGAATCCAAAACCACACCATTCCACCATATTGTACATGTTTCTCATTCATTCTCGTTGGTGATGTGACAAGACTTACAGACCCAATAGAATGCTGTATTATTCCTCAAATAAATTTACACTTATACAATCATTTTTGCATTTTTGAATTCTATCAATTTTTATTTCTATCAAAAATGACATTTTATTAACACATATTAGTATTAGTATATGGCAAAGTACATTTGAGCATCAATTAGTAAAATGCAAAAAAATAATGAAATTTTTTAGACAAATTGCTAACAGCTGTAATGTTTATAATAGCAATGATTGCTGCTAAGTTTATTTTTTTTCAGGAGTTTGAGGTGAACAATACCAGGAAAAATTGTCTTTTAAAGAAAGAAATTTGATTCCATGAGAAAATCCCAAAGGTCAAATCACTTGACAAATACAATATGTAGTTGGAGATGGATATCAATGCATCAAAATGACACAGAAACAGGACCAAAAATTTCAAATAAATCTGTATTAACTAATAACCAACCATATAAGCCTTTGTTTTACAGACAAAATCAAAACTATCGAGGAAAAATCATAAAAGTTGGCATCTTATCTGACATAGCATTTAACTTGTTACCTTCTGATCCTTCACTATCTTCCTGAAATGTATCCCCCAGTACATTGGGAGGGATCATATCTAAGTGGAATCTGATAAAATCATAGTCTGTCTGTGTATTTACTTCTGTTAAATCTTTTTTCACATTTTTATTTTGACCTTTGACCTTTGTTTCACTATCCTTGTGAGTCTTTTCGTCTGTAACACTTTGTGCGGAACTATTGACTTCCTTCTCATTATTTTCTTTTCGTGAATGTTTATGTTTTTTACTTTTTTTATGAGAACCTTCATTATTTTTTTGTCTATGTTCACAGCCATCTTCATCTGGCAATATATCATCCATATTACTTAATTTCAATTTCTTTGAAGAGTTGTCTTTCTTTGTATGACAGTCTGGTTCATCGATGGAATCATCCTCGCTTTTCTGTTTATGTTTCTTGCCCATATTTCAAGTTTAATGAAATATGATTTTCCTGAAGATAGAAAATAAACTGCATATGCCAAACATGTTTATGCCAATTGTAAATATAAGTTTATGAGGATAAAAAATCCATTCAAGTATAATACATGTAAATTATATTGCCAAGATTAAAACATAAATTTGTCAACCTTTACAAAACTGAATGTTCTGTTGACAAGGTTGTAATGTTGATATCATAGCAAGTTTATGAAAACACTGCAATTACAGTCAAATTCCGATTGCTCACAGGACAGATGAAACAGTTCAAGCTAAGGGATGTTCAAGCTTTCAAGGTAGGACTATGTTAAAACTTGAGCTAAAACTGTTTAAGACACCCATGGTGTTCCAGCTATTGCAGTTCAAATGCAAGCCATCAGAGTTCTACTGTACTACACACCATATTGCAGTATAGGACCCATACTGAAGCACCATACCAGATATCAAGTGGCTGTGATATGCAGGTGTAGAGAAAGATGCAACAAAAATAATGTGTGATGGACAGAATGATGGCTGGATGGACAGACAGAGCTAAAACAGTATACCCCCTCCTTCTGAGCGGAGATATAACAGGAATAAAGAGCAGACAACTCATAACAGCATCTGTAATAGCATATGCCTGTTACTTTTCTGTAATAACTCACTCAGGTTACATTTAGGTACCTGACTGGCAACATCAAAAGTTTTAATTAGGTTAAAATCTGTAGCTTTTCAGTCATGACAGTCCGCAACAATAAAAGATCAGCACGTAGACCATAAGAGCTACTTCTCAGCAGCTAGAATAAACATAGAACTTTGAAACAACAGTTCATTCCGGCTATGTTTATGTACATGTCCTTTGCCCAAACTTTCATTTTGTGAACTGCTTTGGGATATCTGTTTCCCAGATGACAACAGATCTTTCCCTTTAAAAGCTAAATTGAGGTTTCCTCTATCGAATTTGACATGTTAAACACGGCAGTTGTCTTATAAGAAGCAGGAAATGCTTACTCTACCGGTACACCTGGTCTCATCCATGGTTTTTTATGTCTGTTTCTTTGTTTTTCCAATGTTGCTTATTCTACTTCTCCTTCTTATGTCTACTGACCACCTTCAATTAATTGAAGGAACTGTCATTTCACTGTGCATGCTATTACCTAGAAAAAAATTAGTGTGTTAGTGTAAATAATCAAATGAGTGCAAAGTGTGAGAATTATTTTTGTGTTTTTCTCTTCAGGATAAAACTATGTACATGAAACTGTAATTTACTTCCTGTACTGGTCAAATACCAGTTATCGCCAATTTTCACGTGCCTTGAATTGCACACAACTTTTGTTAAATGGTTATGTATATAAGTGACAGTAATATCCTGAAAATACAGTCCTTAAAAAAAGTTTGTTTCAATCTTTAAAATCACTTGGGAGGCCCTTTGAAATGTATATTGCTATTTGGTTGATTGATTGATTAGTTAGAGTTTAACGTCCAGTGAGCAATATTTCAGCTATATCAGGACGAGAACAAGTTAATCAATTCAAAACAAATTGTAAGTAAAAGAAGAAAGAAATAAAGGTGGAAGGGACAACCGGGGCAACGACTTTTGATTGCCACTGGAAAAGGGGAGAAATGGGTAGGGGCAGGAAATTTAGCCTTCTATACGACACCCAGTGCGTCTGCTCTCTTTAGAGAAATATAGAAGGGGTCTTTATACTGCATGGAGCGTTATTGCTATTTGGGGGCTCACATATGATAGTTAGCTAAAAGTAGATTTTTTTACATGTGATGTTGCAATAGAGAACTTGGGATGTCAGCTATATTTTCTGCCAGAAGTAAACACCGACAAAGTTGCTTTCTCATCAAATAGTCAAATTATGATGAATTAAGGCTGTCAAGATCTTCTATTTTCTTGTCATTGTGAACAAAATAGAAGGAATTTGGCATTGATAAAAATCATGCTTCTTTCAGTTTAAAAATTGCATTGGCTAACCTTTCATTTTTCATGTTCTTTATTCCCTTTTAGTTCATCCCTATTTGGAGTACTTCAGTGGATTAAAGTGTATATTTAACTGTTTGAAAAAAATCTGATGCATATTTTGAAAGATTGAACTGATACACACAACAGCAAAATTGTCCAGAAAACCAAAGCTTTTTAAAAACCAGAGGCTCCCAGGAGCCTGTATCGCTCACCTGGCTTTCACTTGCCACAATCAAGGTAACATTGCAAGTTATACAGTTGATCTTCAGTTTCTCAAACTTTCATAGCTCAAACACCTCCAATATCTTGAACTGTTTTTAAAGTATGATCATGTTTTACTATATTTCTTTGATGAGCTTTTTTGACAAAAACGTTCTTGCTAAGGACCACTTTCGACACCAGTTTTGAAGTTGAGATGTCATTTTGTAAATGGCAGTCAACAAACAATTTTGAACATCGGTTTTGAAGTCGCAACATCAATATCTACTTGGAAATCAAATTTCATTGAAATCCGACAATGTTGAACTTTCCTGCCTTTTTTGGCGGCCATTTTGAAAATGGCGGTCAACGAACAATTTTTAACATCAGTTTTGAAGTTACGACATCAAGACCAATTTGGAAACCAAATGTCAATGAAATCGGACAATGTTGAATTTTCCCACCTTTTTTGGCAGCCATTTTGAAAATGGCGGTCAACAAACAATTTTCAACACCAGTTTTGAAGTCGCAACATCAATATATATTTGGAAACCAAATTTCATTGAAATCGGACAATGTTGAATTTTCCCGCCCTTTTTGGCAGCCATTTTGAAAATGACAGTCAACAAACAATTTTCAACACCAGTTTTGAAGTCGCAACATCAATATCTATTTGGAAACCAAATTTCATTGAAATCGGACAATGTTAATTTTCCAGCCTTTTTTGGCGGCCATTTTGAAAATAGCGGTCAACAAACAATTTTCAACACTGGTTTTGAAGTCGCAACATCAATATCTATTTGGAACATTGAAATCGGACAATGTTGAATTTTCCTGCCAATTTTGGCGGCCATTTTGAAAATGGCGGTCAAGGAACAATTTTCAACATCAGTTTTGAAGTCGTCACAGCATGGCAAACATTTCATCAATTTACA
>MJUU01048575.1:10429-24794 GCA_002080025.1 Modiolus philippinarum | reverse complement strand
CACCAAAGTAATAACACTTGGTCAGCACCTCATAAACATCATTCATGCCATGTTTGGTTCAAATCCATTCAGTGGTTCTAAAGTAAAAGTTCTAAGTATGCATTTTCCCATAGGGTCCAATGTTAAAATTAAGATCCCTGCTGGCGGCCATGTTGGATGAAGTAACAACACTTTGTCAGCACCTCATAAGCATCATTCATGCCAAGTTTCGTTCAAATCCATTCAGTGGTTCTCAAGAAGAAGTTCTTTGTATGAATTTTCCCATTAGGTCAAATAGTAAACTAAGTTCCCCGCTGGTGGCCATCTTGGAAGCGGTTGGAAAACTTGAATGTGTTCAATAAAATATAGTTCTTAACATGCTGAACATTTTTGCATTTTAAACTTGACCCCTCTCTCAAAGCGTTTTTGAAATATAGGACATAAAGTAAAAAATCACAAAAAATTTGACCAATAAAGGACCACAACTCATATATAGGTACTTGGATTTTCTTCAAAATATCCATGTGGGTAGATCTAACATGCTGAACATTTTTGCAATTTAAACTTAACCTCTATCTGTTATAGTTTTTTCAATAAAAAATAAAAAACATCAAAATTTTGAAAATTTTACGGAAAAAAGGCAATAACTCTTAGACGGGTTGTCAGATTTACTTCAAAATTTCAGGATGTGTAGATCTTCTCATGCTGATCATTTTTATCCCCATGTCAGATTTTTTATATCTGTAACGGTTTTTGAGTTATTTGCCAAAAACTGTAATTTACCCCTACATGTTTGTATGTTCTATTTTTAGTAACGACAGCCATGTTGTTTGACCTAAGACATACAAAATAACAAATTTTGAAACTACATACCCTAGTGATGATTCAGTTAAAGTTTGGTTCCATTTGACCCATTTGGTTTCAGAGGAGAAGATTTTTGAAAGTGAGCTAACGACGGACGGACGACTGACGGACGGACGACGAACGCCAAGTAATGGCAAAAGCTCACCCTGGCATAGCCAGGTGAGCTAAAAATGCAAAAATTTTGAAAATTTAACGGAAAAAGGGCTATAACTAAGAGATGGGTTTTCAGATTTTCTTCAAAATTGCACAGTGGATAGATCTCGTCATGCTGATCATTTTTACCCCGTCAGATATTTTATATCTGTAACGGTTTTCGAGTTATTAGCAAAAAACTGCAATTTACCCTTATGTTCTATTTTTAGCAATGGCGGCCATGTTGTTCGACAGAGAGACTGAACATCAGTTTGAGAAGCGATACCCTGATGATTCAGGCCAAGTTTGGTTACATTTGGCCCAGTGGTTTCAGAGGAGAAGATTTTTGAAATTGTTGACAGACAGACAGACAGACAGACAGACGGACGACGGACGCAAAGTGATGGCAAAAGCTAATGACTATATTACTGTGCATGTGCAATGAAACTAATCAAAGCACTGATAAGTGCTGATGAAAAGTTTGAATTCAAAGAATGAGTGAAAATTAGGCATTGTTAGGTGAACTAGTATTTAAAAAATAACAAAAAATAAATGTATAATTATATAAACAAAACAGTACATCAATGTAAAAAATATCTTAAATATGTGAGTTCCTTTGGTTTTTTTTTTTAATTTATGAAATGTTTCCTGTCTTCTATCATGCTTAATTATTTATAATCACATTAATTGCTTCAGTGGTCTCAATTGTATTAAATATAATGTTTAGATTCTGTCACAGCTGGTAATCATCTTCATGTTGACCAGCATCTAATGTGTGCTATGATTAATACCAATTTTTATACATGTATTATACTGTCAGGGTTGGTGCTGGGCTTCGCCAATGTCGCAATTTGCGATTTTGTTTTCAATCTGGCGACAAAAGATCGTTCCTGGCGATTTTTTTGGTGACGTTTTTCAAATTAACTTGACGGTATTATCCAATTTTTTACCCTTCTTAGTTGAAACCTTTCATGATTTTTGGTCTTAAAATAATCATAGGTAATAATTTAATGTCAATTCATAGCCTCTGGCAACAATATTGCAGTCCATTGATTATTTCCGGTCATCTGTTAATTGCATTACCTGTTTATTTACCTGTGCACATGCATTTGCCAAAATGACTTGTGACAGATACAAGCCCAATCAAAGGAATCAAAGGAATTGAAAGAGTATTATTATACACTAAAATTCTATACTTTTCATTTTTTTCGTTTAATATCACTTCTTATTTTCATAAGTGTTCACGAAAAAAAATGGATTAAATTATGATATTATGAAGTTGAGTTACTTCCCCTTTTCTATGTTGTGAAAACGAAATTAAAGGGGCTTTGAGTGTTACATTTTACTAAAAATTGTATATCAAGTCTTATAAAATAAATAAATTGCTGCGCCAAGAATGCATGATACGCCCGTCCACTGTCAACTCGAACCTTATGGCATTGTTGGACCACAACAAAATTTTGATTGAAAAAAAAAATCAAACAGAATATGTGCCTGACCAAGATGTAACCACTAACAAATATCAAATATCAAATTAATATGTAAAAAAATGAATTTTCAAAAAATATTAAGTCATAGGGCAAAACTGTCCACAAAAATAATTAAACAGGAACCAAATTTAAACTTAATCCATTTTTTTATAAACATACAATCATAAACTATATATCAAATCAACATATTCACACATTGTAAAGAAAAGGTGGAGAAAGTGATGTTTTACAAAAATTTACAAAGTCCAAGGGCCATAACTCTGTACAAAATTATCCAACCTGAACCAAATTCAACCTTGATATGTATCTCACCTAGATATACTCATATATCAAATACCAAATCAATATGTCAAGCGGTTACAGAAAAAATCTCCGGAAACCTATATTTTTTCAAAATTTCACTAAGTCCAAGGGCCATAACTCTGTACAAAATCAACCGACAGGAACCAAATTCGAACTTGATCTGTATTTCACCTAGATATAGTCATATACCAAATATGAAATCAATATGTCAAGCGGTTACGGAAAAAATCTCTGGAAACCAAAAAGTTAACGGTTTTTCTGCCTCAATTTGGGAGATACAAGTGCCATTCATTCCTAAAAAAAGTCCAAAATGACATGGCATTGGAAGATGCACTCATAGATAGAGCCAGTAATCAAGGAATATTAAGCAAGTAATTCAAACCAAATCAACAAAGCATGTAAATGATGAAGAAGAAAAAGATTTAAAAAAAATCCCTCATTGTAAGGGGAATAAAAACATCTCTCTGCAGAAGAAACATTAACGTTTTTGAAATTGAAGGACATAATTATGAAAAGTTTGAAAATACTACCCGCAAAAGGCAGCAAACAAGGAATGTTAAGCATACGATTCAAACCAAAACAGCAATTGCTTTTAGCATGTAAATAATAAAAGAATTTGTGCCATCAAAACAAAAGAATACAAAATAGAACTATTCTTTTAGTGTGGAAGAAAGACAACACAAAAGTCTATTGTTCAACCTAGAAATCCAATTGGATGCTTCCTAATTGGTGACAAATTTTTGTAATTGGCGACAAAAAATACAAGTTGGCGATTTTTTTGGCGACAGATATTCAGAAGCCAGGGCCATCCCTGACTGTAATGACTGAAGAAATACAAACATTTTGCATGTTTTGAAGTGTAACTAAATGAAATACAAGCTGAAATACAGTACAGCCAGAGACTTAACCATGATAAATCACTGTGATAGATGTATCACTATGTAAAGTGAAATGTGTATATTTTATTTCATGTTTGATCTATCAACATGCCTTCTTTTGCATTTAAAGTGATGCAATCTACCACTTAATATGCAAAAGCAGTCTGTGCCAAAAACTTTTTCATTCACTAGCCCGAAGGGGCTAGTAAATACCTGTGTTGTACTAGCCCGAACTCAATTTCACTAGCCCTTATAGAAGAATCTTTGTTATTAAGGTAAGAATAAGAATAAGAATAATACCACGACTTGTCACGATAATTTATCGCGACTGTAATTTATCTCGATGACAGAAATAGACTTCCATAACAAGCTCTAGAGAGCTTTTTACCGAATATAAAAACATATAAATTTACATAAAAACAGCATAAAAGAAAATAACAATACATGCAATAAATTAAATACATCTTACAAATCGAAGCATGCAGGAAAGCAATATTAGCACTATTTGGTTTAAAATGAAATACAATAAAAATTTTAGCATTAAAAATTAATAAATACACACAGTATTTTGAAATAATTTCAATTATATTTAGTCATTTAGTTATAGCAATAAAATAATAAAATTTTGCTAAAAGAGTAAGAATGGTATAACTTTCTAATTAATTTATTATTGGCTAATTTGAAATAATCAAAATAATTTAAAAAATGCAGGAGAAAACTAAAGCAGTTGAAGCAGAGCAGAAAAAAAAAGCAAAATAAAATTTAACGGCATGCTGAGCAGCGACAATCAGAACCATTCCAGGACTGAAGCAACCTTTTAAAGTTTGAAAAACTGTTTTCAGTCCTGAAATGGTTAGGCAAACTATTCCAAAGTGAAGCAGCTGCATACCTGAATGATTTTATGCCATACATTGATGTTTTAACTTGTGGCAAATCCAAGATATTACTATACCTAAAATTATATTTTGAGTTTTTCAAATTTACTAGATTGCTCAGACACACTGGAGCCCGACTGCTTACAATTTTAAAGGTCTCAAGTGCCATCGTTCGTATTCTCCTTATATGCAAAGCGGGTACTTTTGCCTTATCTAAAAGTATTTCATACGATGAATTAAAATCTTGGTACACAAAACGTAGTGCTCTTTCTTGCACTTTTTCCAACTTTTTTGAATTGGCATCTGTACAGAAATGCCATGCTAGTGGACAAAAATTAAAATTACTTAAAATAAATGTATGAAATATAGTCAATTTGTTTAGTCTCGATAATACAGAACCTAATCGCTTAAGGATATTTAGTTGTTGTGAGGCCTTTCTGCACAAGTTACTGATATGAACATCAAATTTCAATTGATAATCAATGTCAATACCAAGCAACTTAACAGTTTCCTCACATGATAAAATATTTCCTTGAATTTGAATAGTAGGTTTTTTTGAATAAGTTTTTTACCAACTGCAATAACCTGGAATTTATCAGGATTCGCTTGCATTTTATTGACTTTGAACCAGTCGATGAGCACCTGGGACTCGGACTCCAGTGTATCAATCAGCAAATCAAAATCAGGACTGCTAAAAGATAGGGTATTATCATCAGCATAGTTGTATAGGGAACTCTTTTTAACAAAATAAAATATATCATTTATGAAGACATTAAATAATAAAGGGCCTAAAATTGAACCTTGGGGTACACCTTTCTGGATGTCAGCCCAACTGCTCAGAACACCATTTACTTTTATTTGTTGTTTTCTATAAGACAGATATGACTTTAACAGGGAAACTGAATGTGGTGATACACCATAAGCTAATAATTTATCTAATAATATATCATGGGGTAAGCAGTCAAATGCTTTCGAGAGGTCCATAAGGACAGCTGCAAAATAGTGGTTTTTATCTAAAGCTTGATGCCAGTCTTCTAATAGTCTGAGCATTGTGGTCTGACATCCATGACCCCTTCTGAAAGCACATAAATAAGGATTGAAAATTGAGCCAAAGAAATCATATAACTGTGTTTCCAAAACTTTTTCGTATACTTTTGAAAATATAGACAGAACACTAACAGGGCGGTAATTTGATTTTAATAGTGGATCATTCTTTTTATGCAGAGGTGTTACTTGCGCTTCCTTTACGTCTATCTGGGAAAATACCAGAATCAACTGACAAGTTGATAAGACTTGTCAGTTGAGGTACGATCACGGATTCACTACCTCTAACCACTTTTGCTGGTATACCATCAACACCAGTTGCTTTTTTAATATTTATATTTTTAACAATTTTAGAAATGTTTTCAGACGAAAATCTTTGAAAATTAAATTTTAGATTTGAGTCATCTTTTGCATCTATATTTTTCTTTATCTCTGAAATACTAGGGTGATTTGAGGGGCTATACTGAACATCATTTCCTATCTTCTCAGCTACTGTAACAAAAAAATTATTAAAAATATTTGAGACCTCTGAGGAGTCATTTATAATTTTACCATCATCGAAAAGAATTACTTTTTGGTCCCCTGATTTGCATTTTTTGGAGAAAAAAGGTTTGACTGTTTTCCAAAAGTGTGCATTTTTTGTTCCACCAGAACAGCGTTCTAAGAAATAAGTTTTCATTGATTGTTTTTTCATCTTATTCTAAGAAATAAGTTTTCATTGATTGTTTTTTCATCTTATTTACTAAATTTCTCTGCTGTCTGTATTTTTCCCAATTTTTATCATTTTTCTTTTTCGTAAACTGAGAGAATAACATATGCTTTCTATATATAGCCCTTCGTAACACTCCATTCATACATGGAAATGGTTGCCTTCTTTGATTTCGTTTTTTTAAAGGTGCATGTTTATTCAATACATTTATAAAATTTTCTTCATATTTTAAGTAGATATCATTTACCTGCTCTGCATTCTTTACTCCTTCAACTTCTTGTATCTTAATTTTACTGATATCATTTCTGAAACTATCTATATCAAAGTTTTTGTAGCTTCTGTAAGTAATTTCGCTAGTTTGTAAAGAAGGCAAGTGACCTTTAATAGTTGTTGAAATTAAATTATGACAGTCACTTATACCTACGGTGATATTTATAGTGTTAAAACATGACGACTTTTTGTTTGTTAAAATAACATCAACCAAGGAAGGGGCACAATCTTTTTTAAAACATGTTGGTTCATTTACAAGTTGATCAATATCAAAAATATCACAGAGATCCTTTACTGTTTGACACTTACTATTTTTTAACATATCAAAATTTATATCTCCAATAATAACATAATTTTCATAACTAACTGTAATTTTATCAACATTTTTTGTAAATAAATCTAAAAATTCATTATCATTTACAGATGGTGGTTTATAGATACCCATAACTATCCATTTTTTATTGTTTACATATATTTCATGAGAAATGTTTTCTATAGGTAAGTCACTTTCAAGATTAGTTTTCTTCTAGATGAAATAAATGATAAAATTCCACAGCCATTTTCGTTTCGATCGCGACGGTACAGATTGTAACCATCAACATTGAAAACATTGAAGAGAGTGTCATTGAATGTAGAATCTAGCTTTGTTTCAGCTATAAATAAAACATCAACTATTTGATCGACCAAAAGTTCTTTAATTTTGTCAAACTTGTACCCGATACTGTTTATGTTAAGATATGGCACTGAAAGGTTCCTTGGGTGCAATCGTCTAGCTTCCCTCAGTTGTTTGAAGATGGAATCGTTGTTTTTGTTTACATTCGGTAAAGGGAGGTAATTTTCAGAAGGTGCGCTCGTCTCCTCCGCAAATGACAAGTCAAAAAATGAATTTGAAAAGTTTGGTAACGTACATAATTTACAAAACCAATTCTCAGTACTATTAGATAATCTTGTATATTCAGACTGTGTCAAATCTATACATTTCAAATGAAACCATTTACTGCAACCATATTCACATAGAATGCCTTTCTGATTACTACGCACTGCTTTTCAACAATTTCCACATGGAAATTTAGTTGGCCCTGGATTTCGAGAGATATCTCCGCTCAAAAGTATTAAAATACTAAAATATGACTGTGTACTTTTTACTTTGTATGTTGTTAAAAAAGTCTTGTTTGTATTATCATGGCTGCCATTTTTCAGATCGTAGGTGAGGTGGAGTGACTGAATAGAGATGTCATTTAATTCTATATGTTTGGTAGACTCTGCAATGTAGTTTCCGCAGCTGGTACCATTTAAATACTTATAATGTTCATTTAGGTGTATGTCCTTTGGTGTAATACGACATAAAATTTGAAAAACTGTGAGAGCTAGTAAACCTCCGACCACCCCTGGCGCCATCTTGGCTTTTTTGGTACAATTTTTAGGTACAATTTTAACTAGCCCACCGGGCAAGTAACTTCAAATTTTTACTAACCCGAGACTGATTTTACTAGTCTCGGGCGTAGGGCTAGTGGCTAAAGGCACAGACTGCAAAAGAAATTATGTGAATAGTTCTATCAGGGAAAAAGATATTCTCATTTAAAAATTAAGAGTGATATGTCTATCACAGTGATTTATCATGGTAAGTCTCTGGCTGTACTGTAATTAAACCTATAACCTACTACATGTTGATGTTACAAAAACTCTACCAGTTTCTAGAATTATATATTACAGAGATAATGGGTTTCAATTAAAAAATATTTATAGGAACTATATTTTGGATGTGGAAGAATGGTAGTGAAGAGGTCCTATATCCTGGTCAGTAGGTCAGTGCAATAGTAACATGAGTTAATTAAAGGAACAAGTTCCAAACCTTTCAAAAATGAATATGTCAGATTGGTGGGCGCATTACTTGGTAATTTTTTTTACAATAAATTGCATCAGAAGTCTTTTAAACCGACATCCAGGCACAGAAAGTAGCATGATGTAACTTTGATTTATTCATTCATTTTTCAAGATATATTAATGAAACTCTGTACATTCATAAACAAGATGGGAGAAGTCGGAAACGACAGCTGATCCCCTCGCCTGTAGCAATTAAATTTCCAAATTCAGTCAAGTTTCAAAAAAATTAATTCTCAAAAGCAGCATCACTCTTCATGAGGCATCCACTGACCTAAGAGGATTGATGTAGTATCTCAGATATGAACCTTAACACAGACTATGATCTGAGTCATTGAAGCCTAAAATGTAGGTCTGGGTGACCAAATTATCATCCGAACCAGCATCACTCTCCAAAATACATCTGCTACCTAAGATGATTGATATGTCACAAGTAGTTTCTCAGATATGTACCTTACCACAAACTTTAACCTGAGTCATTGAAGCATAAAATATAGGTCAGAGTGACCCAATTATCATTTAAAGCTGCAACACTCTCCATGACACATCCACTGACCAAAGATGATTGATTTGCCACATGTAGTTTCTCAGATATGAACCTTAATGCAAACTTTAACCTGAGGTAGGACGAACGGATGGACACTAGGACGGACGGACAGACGGGCGAGATGCTATATCCCCTCCCCAACTCCGTTGGGCAAGGGGATAATAAAAGCATCAATATAACCACCATTTCTGAATTTCAAGATCATAGTTATTGTAACACCGAAGATATTGCAATTGAAAAATTCAATTTTTACATAGATTACATAGGTTGACATTGATCGTTTCAAAGCGCTTTTTTGGGGTGCAAGATTAAAATCCCTGATCTGATTGGTCAATCCAGTACTGTGATGTCATGTCGGATAAAAGAAGTGTAGTGTAACTGAGGTTTAAGTGTAGCAAACTTGTTGAGTTAGCAGTCAGGGGTACAACCAAAATCAGTTATTTTTTTAATAACCATTTTAAGTTATACTCAAAATTTCCTTTTTTAAAAATAACCAAATACAGTTATTTTTTTATTTGAAAGTGTTTGTATTTTGCTTGGTAAATTTTTTTGACACAGCATGTATTTTTTTTTTGATAAAGTAATTATTCCTCTTTCCTTTGAAGGTTAGAACTCCACTGCGCACAACCAGGAACTTATTTCGCAAAGCTTTTGAAGTAAGACACCCTAGACACATTAAATATCAATTAAAAAGTCACCACTTCCTCAAGAACAGGAAATAATTACCCTGACAATTTAGTACTGAAATTCTCTTCAAAATAGTATATGACAGGTGGCCTTATGCCTGAAATTGAAACTTCAGAAACATATAAAAGATTTGTGGTATATATTCGAAGTTATAAAAATATGAAATATAACCTATTTCAGTTATTTTCTAATTTTGTCCCAAAGATAGATAATATTTTTGTCAAGGGAGATAATTTGGACACTAAAAATATAACTAGAAAATAACTGATTTTGGTTGTGCACCTGACTGGTTAGGAAAGATCTTCTTTGGCTCAATTGGTTACAGCGCTGCCTTTAGATCTTGATTTTATGGCTTCGATCAACACCAGTGCCATGTGATTTGACCATCATTCTTACATGTATTTCACAACATTGGTGCTGCGAGCACTTATTACTGGTGGAAACTGGGTATCCTGAGGTGAAAATCTGCCAGTTCAGTCACAGGAGGTGACAGTGTTAATGTATATATGTAAATAGTTGAGAGATGAAGACAGAGAGGTTCTGTGTGAGGTCACATTCCACTCCGTGAGTGAGCCATATGCCACTGACTCATGTGTCGACAGGATGTTTCAAATAGTAAGAACCTGTAATACTCAGC
This sequence comes from Modiolus philippinarum, assembly GCA_002080025.1. Lineage (NCBI taxonomy): Eukaryota > Metazoa > Mollusca > Bivalvia > Mytilida > Modiolidae > Modiolus > Modiolus philippinarum. The sequence continues at coordinate 14,498 of MJUU01048575.1, read as the reverse complement.
AGGATGGTCACACCCCCAATAAGGGTCCAAAAGAGAAAAGGGGAAGGGTGTAGTGTAACTGAGGTTTAAAGTGAAACTACACTCAAAAATGAAAATTTGATATGTTGTTCTTCATGCATTAAATATTCATAATACTCCGATATTAATATTATATTTTAACAGATAAAGTACTAAAAGCGAATACAAAATTGAAATTTTATCGTTGTGGGGACAGCCATTTTGAACAGATCGACGAATGGTCAGTAATGAATAACTAATAACCGAAATATATAGAAAATGAAATAAACTACAATGGCCAGTAAGACAGCATTTCTACTACACAATTATGTCAAATAGCATGATTTTTATTTAAGCCAAGTTGAGTATTTTCAATGTTTATATTTTCCTAGTTTTAGTCAGAGAAACATAAAATGTATGTCTCTCTTTAGGAATAAATTTAATTTGACAGAATCAATCATAATGCATGCATATTTTACCAGATGCAGTCATAATTTCGTCTTTTTTAAATAAAAACAGACTGATATGTTTAAAACGATTGTAAATTGTGTCAGATGACAAGATTGTATATTGTGTGTCAAATAGCCACACGCTGGCACGAGCCATGTTGTATAGGTCACCTGCTGATCAGAGATATTTGATTAACGGAATATACAACAGGTGTCTTTTGGCAGTCCAGGTAATTATGATGTACAATTCATAAGTCCATACACATTTGAAGTCTGTTCCCGTGATTTCATTCCTGTTGACTTTTTTCGCAAGGAAAAATAATATAAAGCATTGACCTACCTCGGAACAAGCATGTATTAATAATATCTGTAAGAACCAATTATGTAAGCAATAATTATTGCATATTTTTGTCGGAAAATCTTCCATAAGATTTTATTTTGTCCATGTAGTGTGGTACAATAGCATAATTCGCCGATCGTGAAGATTTCTTAGGCAAAAGCCGACTGAGTGAAAATTTCGCTTTTTAAGTCAAACGCGTAAATGACATTTATAAAATAGCTGTCCTAGTGATCTGCAAGGAAAAAAAAAACAAAAACAAAAAACAACTTTTGGCAAACTGGTCGTAGTTGCATCTTATGTCCAATAAAATTAGAGTCAGGTGTATTAAAATATGTTCTAGTTTACAACGATCTGGTAATGCATAGCTTGCTTTGTTGATTTACAAGAAAACTGCATAAAGGATGTAGGCTGTAAAAGCGGCATAGAAATATACAACAGCTGTAATGTGCACGATTTTTGCATACGTTTTTTTTTTAACATTTTACTAATTAAATCTTGATGCCAGTGAAAATAAATATTATAATCCGACTTACCACGAAAATAAATAATTTAATTTCGATTTGCAGAATAAATTTTTTGTTGCAAATGAAAACAAATAATTTGATATGACATTTAGTGAAAATAAATAATTTGTCCGAGATTTTTGTGAAAATAAATATTCTAGGCAAAATCGCCCAAGCCCTCCCCTGAAAATCAAATGGTCAACCCCTAAATACAAGAGAGTTATTGAATTGTCATTAAATGGGTGTACTGTCTGTTTTACACTTTATTTGTCTGCCAGGTGACACGTGATTTGTGTGCCTGCCAGGTGACACATGATTTGAATACACAACTAAGTCATTCTGGATACCGATGTTTGTTTCTGTAAAATAATTCACAAAACCCTTAGGTAATGGAGAAGCTACCATACGTTGTCTTTGTAAACTTTCATTGTGGATGTGAAAAAATAAAATAAAACGAATGCATTGATAGGCGATCGAAATGTTTCAAAATCGAGGGCACAATAGTTTCTAGTAGAAGACGCTCTTCGTGAAAACTTGCAAACAAAACATTACTAAATTGACAGATTTTAATTTGATTTTGTGGTCTGTAATCGGTCAAAAATACAGAATGCAAAGACGATTTTGGTTATCGATACGATTTTCATCTTATTTACCAGTCCTATCCTCCCATCAAAGCTTAAAAATTTCGTTCAGTTCAAAAAGAGAATTTTCGTGAGCAAAGTCTGACTTTTTTTTAAATCAAGGACATTTTGATTAAAAATGGCATGTTGAAAATTAGCTAGTTCTTATCTATTTTAATTCTTCTATAAAGTTTTATTTATTTATTTATTTTCTGTTTTCATCGACTCGATGTGTATTTCATTTTTATTCAGAAACATCACAGGTAAATGATTTCTCTCAAATCATCAATGTTTTTCACACCTGCAAGTTGACATGTGACCAATTATCCAATTAACGAAAGTAGCAATAAACGACTATTGGTGACCGTTTACATCAAAGATTTCAAACGCCCGAGGCAATATCAGAAATGTTACCTGGACAGGTGTTTTTTGTTACATTTTTGTGTAATTATTTTATGCAAGGACTTATAATGATACGTCCTTGTTTTATGGCAACAAATTCCATCTTTTAAATACAGACGAAGAAAAACACATTTCACTGGGATTTTGTAGACATTTCGGATGCATCATTTTGGATATTTAAAGTAGATAAATGAATAATATGCAAAAAGGGAATAAAACGAAGTTTTTTGTAACTGCATTTTGAATGCACACTTTCAATTGCAATAGTTAGTACATCGTAGTGATCTTTAACAGTATGGTTAATGATACAAATTTTTTGTCCAATCAAACGGTTCAAAAGCAATAATGTGATTAACACGTGGTTAAAGTATCTATGACGTATTGAGATACCGGAAGTGATCCAGATTTGAGAAAATTATAATACAAAAACTCATATTTCTCTAAAACGACTTCGCAGATCGAGGTCGGGTTTTCACCAATTGATATAGAATAACATTCTTTACCACATATGTAATTATGGAAAAAAGGTGTAGTTTCACTTTAAGGGTAGCCTAACTCGTTGAGTTAGGGAAGATCTTCTTTGGTTCAATTGGTTAGTGCGCTGTCTTTAGATCTCGACGTCGTGGGTTAGATCCCACCAGTGCAATGTGACCATCATTCTTGATTAATTTCACAACAGAAGTTTAGTCCGAGTCTAAGGTTAAAATGCAAAATCAACGTGAAAATGACAATAACTGCTACAGGACCAGCGTGTGTAGGCTGAAACTGCTGGTTTTAATGAATCAACAGAGTCACTCATAACAATCTGTTCTTGGATTATTTGTTTTAGACTGATGGTTCGGTTCTCACTTACTTTCATGTCCAAATTAAAGTAAATGGATAAAATCAAACCATTTGGTTTTTTACCTGCTTTAGATTTAGCAAAATACAACAAAAGAAAGCAAATTACACTAAATATATAGGTCTCCGTGGCAATGAAGCTGTGCTGCTGTTGAGTACAGTCTACAGACACAGAAAAACTTGCTCGATAATTTCTAAATTAAGCGAATTCTTTGAGGCTTTTAAACTGCATAGAATTGAACAAAATCTTAATGCACTAATTTTTCGATATCATCTTCAAATCAGCTGTGATAACTCTGTTTTGTGGCTTTAAATTATGTGCATTTTCCCCACGTGTTGAAAACCGGATGTGTATGTGTGAAAGTAATCTTCCGACAACACGGATTAGGGATGAACGATATCCGAAACAACGCAAAATCGTCATGAAATGGCTGGAGAGATGTTATAATGACAAGAAAATAATATGAGGAAGGCGCTACCTTAAAAGCGAGCGAAGGAATTAACTTACACCCATAAATACTTATTTAAAAAAAAAAATTATAACCTCCCACTGAGGAAAGGAACTGACATTTTTATGAAACAATTATCTCTCAATGCAAACAAATACTGAAGCTAAAAGACATTGAAGGAGAAGCTTAATCAGTATCAAAATGTAGAAACAGAGCATAGCAGAACAGTGACAGCATGACGACAATAAACAAGAATGCAATAAAACTAAAGCCGTCTGTCTTTTTACTCAAATACACTCAAATATACCCAAATATTCTTAAATAAACAAACAAAAAAAAAAAACAAAGGTCAGAGACACAAATATTGCATTAATATATTAATTTTTAATGTTTTATTATCTAAATTATTGTTTCTGATTCATTAAATTAATGCTTTTAACAAAAAGGGGGTGGGGGTGGGCAAACGATT